>OZ010697.1:9106150-9381880 GCA_963932265.1 Thymelicus lineola
AAACCATTAAAATCGTTTTCTAGGGTTTTTCACCAACTGACATGAATTTGTACACCAAATAATTATTTTAAATATTCTATCGATAAGAACAGCAATGCCTATGTCCTGGCAACATTAACAAATTTGAGTTGTCAAAGTGAACGTCTTGACATGATTAAAAATCAATGACAAAATAAAAATTTATTTTGTCATTGTTAAAAATGGACTTGACAATAACTGACAAAGAACTTGACAAATTTGACAATTGACATTGACATTTAACTTAGTAAATACCGTAGTGTTTCCGTGTTGAGCATTGGTATATTTTTGCCATTTTTACTTATTTTAATATCAGTGACTGCGTAATTATGAAAATTTCATCACTTTAATATATTTAAAAATGTTTTTGAGGTTTTGGAGAATTTCTAAGATTAGCAGAAATGTGGGGATATGCAAAAATATGTCTTCACAAAAACCAGCTTTATCACCAGCTGATGCTATAGTTTTGAGTGATAGTTGCGTACAAAAATTAAAACAATTATGTAAAGGCAATTCCTTTTTACGGCTGTGTGTGGAGAGCGGTGGATGCTCAGGGTTTCAATACAAATTTGATTTGGACGATAAAGTTTCAGATGATGACAAGTAAGTTTTGTGTATTATTATTGGCTGTTGATAGTCGTCCGGTAAACGGACGAATAAAATAACTATAGTTTTCCTTAAATTATTATCGTTACGTGACTTTTACAAGGCAGGGAGCTTCACCCATACAATTACCGTCATGATAATAGGACTCCATCACAGATGTCTCATTGTCCCTTTTTTTCTGAAACATAATTAACCTTACCTAACTATCTTTTGATTTCGGTCACGTGACTTTTTCAAGGAGCTACTTGCGTACAGTCCATTTTTTTGGTTGAGTCCTAAGATTCCAAACAAACCTACACCGTCTTTTTATCTTTATTTGTAATTTAAAAATAAAGCTGACACAAAATGATAATAATTTAAAGACGACTAAACATTTAGTGCCAAAACTAAATTAAGTTCACCATTAAAATATTTTTTTAATCTATTTGAATTAATATTTCCATAAAAAGTAGTGCTAAGTTTGTTTACCAAATAAGTCTCGTCTAAAAAACTGAAGTATAGGTACTCTGTTCTAACAAGACTAATTGTAAGTTATTTTATTCATCCGTTTACTGAACAACTGAGTTATTTTATTCGTCCAATATTAAAACATAGTGTTTAAGTACTATGTTTCCGATAGTCGGATGACTAAATCATTTCATTCATCCGTTTAGCAGATGACTAGACACTTCGATTGTTATTTCCTATTTTTATTTTACTCTATTAATGCCATTTGTGGAAAGGAATCATTAGATTCATTCGAAAGGTACTTATAATTTGTGTTATACCAGTATTTTCATGTAATTTGTTTGATAATTCAGTTATCATTATAAAAATTGCAAGTTCCCATTACATTTGTTTAATATCAAATGAAGACTATAAATTCAATCCTTAATTAACTTTTTTTCATTCAAACTTATATTTCAGGATCTTTGAAAGAGATGGTGTAAAGGTGATAATAGATGAAACATCATTAGAATATATCAAAGGATCCACTATAGATTATCACACAGAGTTGATAAGATCTGCTTTTAGAGTTGTACAGAATCCTAATGCAGACCTCGGCTGTTCATGTGGAGCTAGCTTTTCAATAAAAGTTGAATAATCTACTACAATATTTGGATCGTGACATTAGATAAAATTATTCATGATAAATCAGATACATGCTCGTATTGTATATCCAAATTTGTATGCTCTTTGCTCCAAATAATCTCTGTTGAAAGATAGTGTTCATTTATGTATGACAGATAACTTAATTTTTTATTAATTTATTAAATCCAGTTTTACTCTTTTTTGTTGTTTCCTAAGTATATGAAATTTTAAAATCCATTGAATGTCATGTTGTTTAGAGCAAGTTTATAATTTAGCATTTGTTAAATTCTTAAACTAATTTACTTAATTTAGTTACATAATATCAAAAACATCAGTCTACTTCAATATAAATAATTTTAATGCTTGGTGGAAGACATTCGACACAATATGTTAATATATTGATATCTCTGAACATATTATTTTATTTCATAAGAAATTATACATACCTACATACGTTCATATTATGTGCATAATTTACATTCTGCATACCTTAAAACTAAACGATTTTATTGTTGGATTAAGTTACAGTTAAAAATGCGTAATTATTAGCAGAAATTACATTAAGTATCTAGTCTATGTATTAGAATTGTAGTATGTACAGAGAATTATATTTAACTGTGTATTGTATAGGTTAGCTATAAAATATAAATTTATTATGTTCTATTTCGTTTTTTTTTTCACAGCCACAACCTGATTCTTTCGATGTGCCATGCAAAAGTATGTTAATACTTAACGTAATCAGAAGAATCGTATTAATACTACAAACGTGGCTCTTACCAATACTATAAATAAATAAAAAAGGCACACTAATATCAAAATTACCTTAATCGATAATAATTAAATTATAAGCTTATCCATCATTAAAATGTGTACCCTGACCAGGAATTCCAAATCGGATGAACTGCGTTCGGGAAACTGCGTCATATATTGTCGTTCAAAACACTACCTCAGTGCCTGAAGTCGAAGGTGTTCGAGCAGTGTGTGTTGCCAGTGATTACATATGGATCCGAGACGTGGTGCTTTACTATTGGTCTAATCCACAAGCTCAGAGTAGCACAGCGGGCTATGGAGAAGGCTATGCTCGGTATTTTCTACGTGATCGCATCAGAAACGAGGAGATCCGTAGACGAACAAGGGTAACCGACATAGCTCAAAGAATTAACCGACTGAACTGGCACATAGTGCGAAGGACTGATAACCGTTGGGGAAGAAAGGTCCTCGAATGGCGCCTACGTCTCGGAAAACGGAGTATAGGACGCCCCCCCGAGCAGATGGACCGACGACCTGAAGAAGACACTGTATTCAGAAGGCTCAAGACCGGTCAGAGTGGTGCAAGTTAGGGGACGCTTATGTCCAGCAGTGGACCTCCAAATGCTGATAGATGGATGGATGGAGTATGGGCATGCATGCATATGTATTGCTCCAACAAAGTGATAGAATAAACATAAAAATAAAATTACCATCACTGGGCACGTAAGGCCGTTGATCCCGGTTGTTAGCGTTAGAGTTCTCTCATCAAAGACATTAAAAATAAGATAGAAAAGTATAATATTAAAAAAAAATTATACACCTTCTTCGATATGAACCTTTCACCGTATCGTAGGCGAAGCGTATCTCTAGTGAATTCAAAGACGTGTCTATGTATCTGTGTGTCGGTCTGTGGCATTGCAGCTCCCAAACGGATGAACCGATATTGATCTAGTTTTTTTTTTGTTTGAAAGGTGACTTAATCGCGAATGTTCTTAGCTTAATAAAAGTGATAAAATTGACGGAGGTTTTTTAAATTTTTATTTTTAAATTATGTAATATGTAGCCTGAAGTTGGAACCGGTCGATCTAAACGAGCAGACCAGTCACCTGGTGGTACGTGGGCACCGTCGAGTCGTCCATGGACACCAGTAAAATAAAATCGTCACCGACGCGTTGCCGACAGAAAGCAAGCGGGTGCTCACATTATTTAGTGCTATAAGTGAAAGTGTACGAGTTATGTATTTAAAGTGTTATTCTTTGCTATATATAGAATTTTCAGTTTATCCCTGGCTTCATTCCATAATAAAAAATACAAAGTATATATGTAGCTATTCAGTTGTAACTGTTAGCAAAATTTTTTAATGTATATAATACGTATATGTAATATAAGGAGATTACAACAGCTATCCAAACATCCAAACATTCGAAATTATTTCCTTTCCTTTTCTGCTATGTAGTTATTCAGCTGTGGGCTCACATTACGCGTGTATGTACGTACATTGGACCGTTCCTTATCAGTGGTTACATGCATTCTATCTGCGAGACTGGCCGATCAATGACTCC
Source organism: Thymelicus lineola (assembly GCA_963932265.1). NCBI lineage: Eukaryota > Metazoa > Arthropoda > Insecta > Lepidoptera > Hesperiidae > Thymelicus > Thymelicus lineola. The sequence continues at coordinate 9,110,158 of OZ010697.1, forward strand.
CCGTCGCCGTGGATCGTATATCAATGAGGCTATGACTAGTTCTTAACTGTAACGTAATAAATAGCCGAGGTCAACCGTCGAACGCACCGTCGCGCCGCGTCGCTCACAACTCACACCTAGAGTAGCAATTACTTTGCAAATATGTCAAATAATAAATTACGGCTTTGTTGTTCCTTTTATAATAGGCTCCTAAATATCTTGGTAACGTTAATCGAGTGGTAAGAGGTCATTGCCGCTTTTGCATATCCGTGGCACCAAGCCAAGCCGGCTGCCGGATGCCGGGAACCAGATTGTCGACTGAATCCACGGGAGGCAGCTGAAACACGGTAAAAACATTAGAAGCTCAATTTAAAGGTGGTAAATATCCAGGCTCTTGCTGAACAAAATCTTCCTTGCAACATGCTCAAGTAGGTAGGTACATACTTGATCTACAGAAGGTATCTATAGGAGAAGACGAAGGTTCGTCTGCTCCTATAGAGCCCAGCGCTTTTTAAACGAGGGTTCTTTGTCAGTTATTAATAAGCGGAGAACACCTCGAGAAGAATGGAAGATGGTTGTCAAGCATTTAAAGAAAACTCTCCTCTACCAATCCGCACTGGAGAAGCGTAGTGTGGTGAGGTATGCTATAGGCATTGGTCAGTAGTGGCCAGTATTCACCACATTTATGGGGTGAATACTAGTGATGGGCCGACTAAGGGTTTTGCCGATCAGCCGACTAGCTGACTAATCGGTGAGAAAATTGCCGACTAGTCGCCAATGCCGATTAGCCTTACTTTGGTCAAATATTTATGAAATTATTATTGCTTCCTGATAAACCTGAAAGACTGAAGTTTCTTCGCCATAAGTTACTTTAGCTTGATTCAATAAAATTAAAATAACAAGTTTGTACTTTTTCTTAAAATTATTCGCATTCGTGAATATTCGCATAGTTTTTAACATTCGCATTCGCAAATTAAAAAATTGTGTAAAGAAAAATAACTATTATTAACGTTAAAATGTTACTGATAACTATTACGTGTCTTTTGTTTATATTTTGAATTGAAAATTTTTAATTCTGAAATAATTTTGAGGTAGCTTACTATACGCTTACTTGTCTTCAATTTTTTTTGTGTAAAGTTTCGATATTTTGTTTCCAAAACACATCATCAGAACTTGAAATGGTCACTGGTTTTGGAAATTTATTATTACCAACGACATATTATATTATCTTTAAACATAGATCAACTATTCCCATCCGTTGAGGAGTGAAATAAGTATTATGTCTCCAAGGCATAAGACCCTAACATCGTCAATGATGTTCTGGATTTGCAAAGTTATTGAGAATCTTCTTAATACACTTGTAAATTGAATTGTTGAAGAGTTATATAATTATTTTGTGCTCAAGACACATCTTTACACCCTGAGATGGTGCTGGTTTTAGTAACTTCCTACTTTCAATATTAAATTTTAAACACGTTTTAATTACTACTACAACTACCCGTTGAGGAGTTCTACTCTTTATTTGTAAGTAGGTACAACCCATCGACAGATCCTCACCAAAATTGAGTGGGACCAACCTTAAGCAATTAATTCCTACCCAATAATGTTTGCATCATCAAAATTGGTCGAGCAGTCATTGCAAAATTGGGGAACATACAAATAAAAACAATTATGTCTTCGTGGTTAAAGGTGGCAGATGCTTACCTACCTACGTTGTTGGCGTCAAAGGTTGCCACATTATATTTAGTAAATAACTAGTACTACATACGTATATTTCATACCTACTTTAAGTGTCACCTGTCCATGGGGTCGCGATCGCCCTGACTTTTATCATCGAACACATTTTTGTGCTATTAACTGTTGAAGCCATGGATATAGTAATACATATAATCATGGTTGAAACAAATTAACAAACGCCTGTGCCCGTTTACAAGCTATAATTATTATATAATAAAATTATATACTCTATAATTACTCCCACTTCACCCACTTGATCGACATACTGGTAGATTGATGGTATTGATCAACACCTATTATAGATCGTGAACATGCCGCATAGGTCGAACGTGGACAAGTTGCTGACATAGAAGAAGGAAGCAGTGATCCGGTTTAAATGGCTCTCTTCACTGCCATATTATATTGCAAGAGCATTGTAAGAGCTCAGAGGCCTGTAAACTGGTCTTAGTGATATCTTTAGCGAAAGGTTGATTTGGCCTGCAATGGCTGCAATATGGATAATGTCCCTATAACAGACCAGTTTGACTAGCTTATCAGTAGCCACTTGCTAATGTTTTCGTAATGCAATTTTTTGTTGGTGTAGATGTGTGGTTATAATAATCCAGGCGTTCCTATATTCGTTGGGTGTTAACTGCCACGTTATAGCATTTCATAATAAGGGCCCTTCCTTACTACTATTCATTAGTACTGGAGTAGAAGTTGGTACCTACAGCTCAGTAACTTTAAAAAAGGGACGGCGTGAGCCGCCGTTGCATCGTCCATCGCTTACTAAGGTGTAGGTACCACAACTAACAAAGGGAAATAAGGTTGAATTGAATGATTGATTACTTTACTAAATAACGACGACGCTTTGATGCGGCTAAAGTATACATATACGTATATAATATCGCTTTATTACATCGCTTAATTATGCAAAACATTCTTTTATCGAATATTTATAGCTTTGTTTGTCGTAACAGTATGTATCGCCAAATAATTTCGGCAGTCGAGTCGTTGCCTTGATCCTCAGCATAACTTGATATTAATGCACTTCGCTCTTATTGCAGTCGAGCAACTACTAATCAATACGCACAAGTAATACAGTGAAATGAGTTCTCGGCTCTCGGGTATCATTTACCGTTGCAGCGTTGTAACTGTTATTATCTATCTAACGGGCTTTGCCTTCACAGAAACGTTGGATTCTACTATGTTGCTATGTATGTAGTTAGTTGGATACGACTATTTGTATTAATTAGGTATTGATAGGAGAATGACTTTAATTACTATTTAATAATTAATTTATTTATGTGGGTACCAGATTCATTTAGATATTTTAAGGAAATTATTTAAAAAATCTATTACGGAATGATTACAGATATTATTGTTTTCGTTGAATCAATATGTTAAGAGGATATTAAGTATTATTTATTTATTTAAACTTTTGAACCTGACAAAAATGTAAAAAGGAAAGCATTTTATCTGCCAGCATATTAACCTTCGGGAAGTAAGAGAAATATCGATGGTGGTATTATGAATATAATGGAGAGAAAAACAAAAAACAGAAAGGGTACTTAATAAATATAAAACGAAATATTTATAAATATATTACATTTATGTACTATGTTAGGTAGGTACATATAATTATCTACATTGTTGCTGGATGGATGACATTCGCAGCATAAACACCACGAATATATAAGCCGACTATCGCTAATCTGATTGTCTCGAATATTAAACAATGAAATGTAAATAATACGTACACGTTGTTTTGTTAGGTGAATAATATAATAAAAAAGTGTTGAATACTTAAAAACACTTTATATCAAATATTTTCAATACACCGATATTATCCATTAACATTGACTGCGCTTAGATTAGCAGCTGTAGACTAATGTGATTGAGAAGCATAGTTGGCAGCCCACACGTTATCCAAGTTAGCAGCAGGTATACTTAACATAGATTCATTCTTGTTTCCGGGATTTGCAGCGGTTCTGGAATTGCATAAATTGTAATAATTACTATGTACACTTGAGATACATTTGTGCGGAGCAAAGTAATGTTTGAACTAATCTTGCTAATATACTTCCGTAGGCACTGTTTGAGATTTATTCTCTTTTGTTCTAACTGAAGTTAACTAAACATTATAAAGAATTATCATCGTAAGTAACATCAGAGCTTTTAGTTTTGAAACAGCGGCTTTGGTGACATTTCGTCGTCCCTAGGCTGGTGCGGCATTTGATTTGGCTACTATAAATCGCACATCGCTAACTATCCACAAATCTTAACGAAGTAGCAATACCTAATAGCGGTAATTTTAATGTTATGAACTTATAATTTGAAACGATGTTCTTAATAGACCCGCAGTCAGTTAAAATAAAAACAATGTCATCCGCTAGCCAGACCAGCCTGACGACTGACGAACTGAGCTACCAATTTTAAGTATGAACCAACGTGTGAACAAACTAATATTATATTAGGCGTTTTCACAGGTATCAAGTATCATTAAGAACTTTTCGGTTTTCAACTTTTTACTTACTGCTGCAATCCCGAATTCAAATTCGAAGCATCGGCGATTTTCTTGACATTATGTGGTGAGTAGCGATTGTAGATTCCCCAAATACTGTTCATTAGTTTGCTGTTATACTTCAATGGGGAAAGTTCTGTCACTGAAATATAATAAAAAACACAAAAAATATTTTGAAATTTTACGGTAGCGGTTTCGATCACCGACCGCTTTGTCGATCTCTTACGAACGACCCACCAGCAAGCGTACCTACCTATTTCAAATCTATAGATGCATAAAATGGAAGCACACTAGCCTACTGGTGGTAAGTGCCAAGTGGTTAATAGTAGCTACTGCTCACCCTCAAGTCCATAGTCTATCGTTCATGATGGATCAATATATAAATATATAAATCCTCAACAATAAAAATAAAAGCATTCACAACCCAACGCTGACGTAGACCCACAAAGAAGAGGGAAGAAACAAAAGAAAGAAATATATTAGATTCCATTAAAAAAAGATTGTGGATACTTTGGCTTGCTTGGCGTTAAACTTACAATTATTGTTGAAATATTTTGTAGACTCAGACCCTTTTTTGATGTTGGATACTTTCATATCACGTTGGGTCTCTCGAATGCGTCCTGAAGAAAAAGCTGAAGGCGGAATCGCAGCCATTATGTTAAATTTGCAAGCTGGAATTAAAATAAATATTCGTTAGTGTGCACAATTTTACAGTTTATAAATTAAAGCAGGAAATTATAAGGTATCTGTTTCTTTACTGATTTTACTGTATTATCCTTGTATGATTGTATTATGCTTATACTTGTAGATTTATCAGACAACATCCAGCAGGTGTACAGATGTAAAATTTTAATATTCCATGGAGTAGGTAGATTTCAAGAGCTGATGATATGTACCTTGAATAGTATCGTCAAGGCATTCGATGATCGTTTGGGTGGGTGATTAATATGAGATTCAAAAAAGAAGTACATTAATTTGTTTGATTACACTATGGTTTGACCACAGGGTTCGACCTCTGCTATCAGTTTATACATAAGATAACTCCAACCAAAATTAAAATAAAAACATTGAAGGACGTACAAGTATAATATTCTTTGGTACAAGCTTCGTCTGTTGACGAATAAAACAAGATTAGATATAGGTAATGTACCAATTTAAAAGCTTTATGCATATTTATTGGCTACACAACACATTTAGATTCGGTGTTTTTAAATTTATTTTTATGGTCCTTTCGAGATATACTTACTCTTAATCAAATCAATTGTTTTGTGAATAATTTCGACAAATTGTTCACAAAACAATATAGGTTTTATTGACAAGTCAGATCCATTGAATCATTCCATATTCTTATTGGATTATCTATGTGCACGTAAATATATAATAATAATAAATTTTGCTCAAATACATGCACCAATGGCCATTCAAGATGAGGTACGAGGAAGATGAGTCAAACGTGCTGACGATCCACCTGATGGTAAGTGGCTATCGTCGCCCATGGACATCAGCAACACCAAAGGCATCACCGATGCGTTGCCGGCCAAGAAAGAGAGAAGAAAAAGAAAGAACTGGCTCTCAAGCCCCCAGCCGGAACACGACGAGTCGTTTGTCGGCTGACTCATGCTCAAGAGTCGTAGTTATCCAGGCGAATCCCAAGGAGAAATAATAATATCTAGTAATAATGGTATTAATTAACAATTAAAATCAATATTACCAAAATCCCTCGAGGGACCCTACCACCAGCGGGCCGGATATAGTCGCCTCTTACGACACCCATCCGGCGTGGGATTGGGGTTAGTATTCTAAGCCGCCCCAAATACGGCAAATTCATATCATCTGCCTGATATGTTCATACAATTAAAAAAAAGTTTGTACCAAACTTTTCAAATAATAATAATAATGTACCAAATAATTTTATTAGAGTTGTATTACAAAGAAACGTTTCGGTAAAAGTAGAAAGTCTAACGCGTAGGTATGTTTGTATGTCTAGTTAAAATAAAAATAGAACTTATCATGTACCTTTGCACAGTTTGAAGAATGATGTCAGCGACAGATCGATATTATTTTGGAATTGTAGGTTGCTTTCCGGAGGGTCCGAATGGAGACCGCAGGTGGCGTTCGATAACAATACTTCAAGCAGCACCATGAAATCTCTGCGTTATAGGAGCTGGGGAGAAAATACCACTGAGCAACAGCGGAGCGACGGGAATAGTGAGCAGACGGGCGTCAAAGCAGAGACTGTTCAAAATGGCTGCGAAATACTGACCCCTACAGAGTTATCAGTTCCTAATGGGTCACTCAGAGATAACACCACCGATTTTACTTGTGTAGCTATTATAGGTGGGTAAACACGTATTTCATTTCAATTATATAAAATTCCGTTAGTTTTAAATTGAGTTACTAAAATAATCTTGCTTTTAATTTTATTATTGTTTCTTGTTGCCAGGAAAGGCACATGCTACGCTGTCGAACAAAATCGAATATTAAACCTTTTTAGTAGTCGTACTTGATATAGTTGTACACATACTTCGACTAACACGTAATTGTGTTGGTGTTTATTCTTGTAAAATAATTGTTTATCCAATGTTATTTGGGGTCATGTGCCCCGGTAGCTGCCGCTCAGCTCAACATGACCCCAGGGCCCCTGAACTAATTTTTCCTGTGGCGATATTGATGAATTAATCTAAGTGTACGTAGCTACATATTCTCAAGGTAAAAATTAAAATAATATTATAATATGTTGTTATATAAACATGGAACGTTTTTCACAATAAAATCAACTAAATTGATACTAAGCTGGTATATTTATATGTAGTAGGTATATTTAAATTTCATAGTTTAAGTAGTTCGTATACTTGTCACACCAAAGTCTTTCGAAATTATATGAGAAAGTTAATGTTCAGTATTGCATTGTTTTTTTTTAATGGCTCAATACAATATCATCAAAGCATGTGAATTTGCCCTTATACCTAATTCTGACCTTAAAAATAATTTTATATCAGGATAAGTCACAATCTCAAGATCTGATAAACAATGATAAAAATGCTAGTTGGCGGCTGGCGCCAATCTGTCGGTATCGTTGGCCCCCAGCGCACCCACGCATCTCTCGAAGCCATTCACACATCAGCATTATGTTGTCACCCGGTTAATGGAGATAAAATGCATTTTTATTTGCCAAGATACGAAAGTAACTTAATATTATATATCTGTACTTATACATTTATCTTCGGTTCAAATTCAACTAACTACCTAAAGGTTGTCTGGAGACAGACGATAATGAAGCGATAACACCAAATTGTGTTTATATTGGCCTAAAACAAATAGTTTATTTTCATTTGTACTTAATAGACTGGTAGGTAGTACAGTCGGCCGCTAAAGTAGCTTAACAGAATCAAAAGTGCAAAACAACTGAACACCCAACGAACCATAAGTCTTTGTCGTGACACGAACGCAAATTAAGCTTAACTTACAGACGTTCATAATAAGCATAACACAACTGTTTCATAAGTTGCTAAACGCTTTCATTCCAAAAGTCGCTGAACATCATCAATGTCAAAAGTAGATTAACAAACTATATTCAATGTTACTGCGGAAAAAAAGTAATAAAAGTAGGTAGTTGTTTTAGGTTTTACCCTCAGTTTATTTATATTCTGATTGTTATTATGATGTTCTCAGGTACTTTAGATCAAATTATATTATCGTTAAATTACTTTTTTAATACAGTTGCTCAAAAAGTGGCATATTGCAGGGACGTATAGCGTTCGGGATGTGGGCTATTACATACTCGTGCTTTTTCTTTACCTTTTCCGAACTTTATAGATTAGTATAAATATATACGATAAGTATTACTTATTGAAAAGTAATATTGTGATTTTATTATTCTATTAAACTGGTTCATTTTTTTGCAACTGTATTAAAAATAGTTGTTCAGTACACGTGCGGAACCGTCATTGCAACTTTTTCCGACTGTATCGAGTTTAGTTATACAGTATAAAGGTAAAGGTAAAGAAAAAGCACGAGTATGTAACAGCCCACATCCCGAACTCTATACGTCCCTGCAATATGCCACTTTTTGAGCAACTGTATTAAAAAAGTAATTTAACGATAATATAATTTGGTCTAAAGTACCTGAGAACATCATAATAACAATCAGAATATTCATAAACTGAGGGTAAAACCTAAAACAACTACCTACTTTTATTTTATTACTTTTTTTCCGCAGTAACATTGAATATAGTTTGTTAATCTACTTTTGACATTGATGATGTTCAGCGACTTTTGGAATGAAAGCGTTTAGCAACTTATGAAACAGTTGTGTTATGCTTATTATGAACGTCTGTAAGTTAAGCTTAATTTGCGTTCGTGTCACGACAAAGACTTATGGTTCGTTGGGTGTTCAGTTGTTTTGCACTTTTGATTCTGTTAAGCTACTTTAGCGGCCGACTGTACGTCGAGAAAAAAATAAACAATTTTTACTGTAACTTCATCTTGCCACTCGTTCGTCGCTCAGAGCCTACAGTATTTAAAATCTTTGGTTTGTGAGATCTTTGACTGACGCATATTTTTAAAATCGTCGACCTATCTTTCCGTGACCGGATTGTTATATATGTATATCACGTGATACCAACAGAAGTTTCCAATGAATAACGTATAGCCAATAACAGTCATTGACGTCACGAACAAGAAATGTGCGTCAACTAATGTCGCGTGGTCGTAACAAGATTTCGTAGTGACTACGTCATCAGAGGTGTTATTTGTAAAATAAAACAACTATTCATAGAACATATCCATATATTTTAAATCGGTACCATTAACGTATAAAGTTGTACATAATGATTATTTTATTATAATTTCATTCGTAATACTGGATCCTAAATAATAATTACAGCTTACGTTATTATCATTAGGTATGACGTATGTATAACAAAAATGTTTTACGCATTGCATGATTATAAAATTGTCACTTCAAAATGTATACTTAAAATTACATATTACGCATCAAGACGTACCCTCGTATTCATAAGAATTTTTTTAGCGCTTTTTCTAGGTAAGTGTCGTAATTTGTTTGAATTACTAATATTTATTATTGTGAATACAGGATTTTTTCTTTTACAGTTGCACTTTGTAGGGTACTTTAACATTTCCTAACCTAACTTAAGTACCTTGGTGCTGCTGAGTGCTGGGTTTTATAATAGTATTCAGAATAGTAACAATAAATGCTATCATTCACTCTATTATCACAATATATACTCATACTTAGTTATAAAAATAAAAGTAGTGTTTCTTTTTGCGAAAATTATTTTGATAATACATTTAAAAGGTTTGTGGTTCTTATACTTCTAATTCGGGAGTACTCTTACAGTTTCGCATTGTTACGTTTAAAAATCTACACTAAAATAAATAATTAAATAAATTATGATGCCTGAAATGAACACGTGATCGATTAGGCAAGATGTCCCGAGAAGAATACTGCATCGCTCAGTCATCACCCACATTTAGAGATTGTCTGAAATTAAAAAAAAACTATATTAACTGTTTGCGCCCAGTTGTCTGCTGTTGGCTGTTTATTATTTACGATGATTTTTATTCAACACTACCTGAATCAGCTAAGGAATATCTAACACGTCATGTACTTACATGAACACAAGAACCAACCCACTCAATACTAATTATTGAGTGGGTTGGTTCTTGTGGACTTCTTTTTTTGATAAACTTACACAAAAGTGACAATGCAAAATCAACTACACAATTCAGCCATATAACATGACATAATTATGTCATGATGATTAAATCTGTAAAATATGTAATGACATACTTAATGACATATTTCACAGATTTAATTTTTTCTCCGAAAATAAGTAACTTACTTATGCAATAATACAAAAAAAATATATATTCAAATCTATATATTCAAATTCAGTATAGGAAATTAAAGAAATGAGCAGCTGTTATTTGGGTTCTAGACTTTCTTTGTATGCATGGTATGGTTGCGAAAGGAACCCTTTATGTGACACGCACTACATGATTTTAAACTTGACTTGTCTTTTAAGAGTTTCTCCGCGCCATCACAGTTTAGCCGTGACCACGTTCCACCAGTAGCAAGAAGCAAGAACATAGTACAATGTACAAGTATGATAGTAAAATGATATCCACTACTCGAAGGAACTCTTTATGTGAATTAAATGCAATTTCGCGCGCCCGCATCGCTTTTTACCCACGACGGACGGAACGGATATTATGATAATATATGCATTTGGGGTTATAGATTGCTTGTTTGTTTGTTTGTTTCTTTCTTTCTTTCTTAGAAATAAAATGAATACTGATACGGCGTGGGTTTTTTAACTAACTTCAAAAAAAGGAGGAGATTCTCAATTTCTCAATTCGACTTTATTTTTTATTTTTGTTACCTCAGAACTTTCGACTGGGTGAACAGATTTGGATGATTCTTTTTTTAATCGAAAGCTGGTGCTTGTCATGTGGTCCCACTTTGAGCGGGATCTGACATGAGATCTGATTCTGGCATCCATGAGAAAACCATATAAGTATTTTTGCATAATGTGCGCGACAAATGGACGAATAACTCAATATCACGCCAACCGATTTCGATGTTTTTTTTATTGTTATTTGAAAGGATGTACTTCATTTGAAGTCGGTTTTTTTTGTTAACCACTTGCGCTACGAATAAACTTCACGATTGCGATGCCGTACGCTACAATATAACAAGCGATAAAGTGTCACATCTTTCACATACTTGTCAAAACTATATCACTGAGTTCACTATTATTCTCCATTTTACAATATGGGTTGATATGATAAAAAATATTTATTTATTTATTTAACCTTTATTGACCACAATAAAATATCACGGTACAAATGGCGAGCTTAATGCTTAGTGCATTCTCTACCAGCTAACCTAGTTATATTATAATATAAATCTAATAATGTGCGACGCCGTGCACTCTAGAGCTGTAGCTCGAGAAATAAACAATTTTTGCGAAAAATGTCTATCGATGCCGCGACGTGGTGTACACGTCACTCGCGGTTTTGATACAAAAATATCACGAGGTGCGTGGCACGTCTTTATAGCGCAAGTGGTTAAAATTTTAGATTATTCAAAATGTTTGATTTAGTAATTGAGTGTTCTATGGTAATGACTATAGTTCGTTCGCGTTAAGAATGCAGTGAATCATCAGTGCAACTACAGGGTAAAAGTGTATTCACAGTGGTGTTACTATTCAAACAAAATATATTGGTGTTACTATTCAAACAAAATATATTTTTAAAGATTAAGTTTAATGAATTTAAAAATACACTTAAAAGTTAAAAATCAAAATTAAGTCATTAATATTTTAACCACTATCACTAGTATCTTACTGCATTCTTAACGCGAACGAACTATAGTGGGTTAGTGGGTGGTACCTACCCAGTCTAGTAGGTCCTGATGACGGGCGGCACGGTGCTGCACTCGCCCTGGTCGAGCGTGGCGTCGATGACGGGCCGGTACGTCAGCTTCGTGGCGCCCGACTCCGGGTCCGTCTCCGCCATCGTGTGCTTCCGCCAGTGCTGCTCGAACGGGAGCTTCGTCTGACAACATCAACGTTTTATTAGTTTTTTTAATAGGGATGTTGACTAATTTTAGAATTCAATCTTATTTTATAGTTATTTATTTATTTATTTATTTATTTATTTATTTACTTTACATTTCTATATAAACATTACAGACAAAATCTAATACGTTTATACAGAGACAATTGATTGAATATATCTACTGGCAGCTCTGCGAAATACAGCAGGCGTGGATGCAAAGAAGTCTAGATCCAAGTCCCAGGCCAGAACACCATTAAGCAGGGTCAGCGCGTGTGCCAACGGTGACTCGCGGACCAAGACCAATCTATAACGAACCCTGAATAGCTTATATGTCCGAGCTCTTTTGCGTATTTCAGGAACGTTCAGCGATATCAATTCTAGCACTGTGGGATTACTAATATCACCTCTAATTAACCTATAAAAGTAGTCCATAAGCGCTACCTCACGTCTGACTTCAAGCGAGTCGTATCCCAACATACCTAATAAAAATAAACTTGGATACACATGTGGGAACCCTACGTAGTAGCCGTATTGCTTGTGGTACAGCCATCTCAAAAACTTCTTTTGGAGTTTCTCCACCATGAGTTTATATTTTACTTCATGAGGACTCCAAATAACTGCGTTACTTTCTAACAAGCTTCTTACAAAGCTGTTATATAACAATTTGATCGCCGCCACACTTTCAAAGTCTTTGCATTGTCTTAAAACAAACCCTAGTGATCTGTAGGCCCGAGTAGTTAGCTCACAAATATGTTGGGCAAAGCTTAAGTCAGAGCGCATTAAAAGACCTAAGTCCTTTACAGAGGTTTGCCGATGGAGGATCGCCTTGCCCAATGTATAAGTATATTGTACCGGGTTGTGCGTTCGCGTAAAGGATACTACAGAGCACTTTGTTTCGTTGAATGTGAGCCGATTTTTCTCACTCCATTCGACGACACGCATTATTTCCCTTTGTAAGATGTCACAATCTGATGAATCCCGAATTTCCAAAGATAATTTCAGATCATCTGCAAATAAGAGACAATGAGCCGCATTAACTGTGTCAGGCAAATCGTTTATGAAAATCAAAAACTCTAAAGGTCCGAGATTTGATCCTTGGCTTATACCGGAAAACGTATAATACGGTTTCGAGACATATCCATTATACTGCACATACTGCCTCCGATTCCGGAGGTAGCAGGAGAAGAAGCGTAGCAATGAAGGGGTGAATCCGGCAGTTGCAAATTTACGGAGAAGTAAATCATTATCCACCGTATCAAACGCTTTCCGGAAATCAAAATATGCAGTGTCCACTTGGTAACCATTGTCCACTGCTTCAGCAGTATATGCATAGAAAGACAATAAATTGCTTGTAGTTGAAAGACCAGCTCTGAACCCATGCTGCGCACTGGAGAGTTGGCTTTCCACCTGCACGCTTATTAATCTATGTAGGATAGATTCAGGATAGATGTAGGATATCCTTAATATTCACGGAAAAAATATTATAAAAATAATTTAATAATGTTCAATTTAAAAACAATAGGGGACGAGGAAGACCTAAGAAAAGATGATATGAAAGATAAGAGAGTTAGTGTAAAGATGACGGCTGATAGGGAAGTGTGGAAGAGGAAAACATATTGCACCGACCCCAAATAAAATTAAGCTTTTAAAATACGAACAATGACGTCATAAGCTCAAAATGGCTTTTGAGGTCACGTGACAGTGAGTACAATTTTTAACATTTTAAATTAATTATGTTTAATTTATTGTGATTGATTTCGATAAAATAATAATATTTTAGGTGTTTAAATGTTGCCATCAATACTTTAATCATTAATTAATTTGTATTAATTCACAGTTAGTCAACATCCCCATTATAATGAAGATAATTTTATGAAAATACTTAGCTAGTCGTGACGTCTGACCAGAATTAAGATTGTTGAGATTATGGAGGGTAACACCATATTTTTATTAATCACGTTATATGAAAATAGCCGACAAACATGGTGACGATCCATCTGATGGTAAGTGGATGTCGTCATATGGACATCAACGACACCAAAGATGTCCATTGCTGATGTGATGCCGGTCAGGAAACAGAAGAACAAGAGCTTTCAAGCTCCCAGCCAGAACACGACTAGACGTTTGAAGTTGACTCAAACAAGACGGTGGTAACTATCCAGGCGGACCCCATGGACAAAATAATAATAGCAATAATATTATAGTATTAATAAACTATTAAAATCAATATAAAAATCTTAAATAATAATAAATAACGCTTCACACTCATAGCCCCACACTAGAATTCCCTGTGTCGTGGGTGCCATGGACAACACACAATATAAGGACATTCACACCTAGATCGAGAACAGAAATTCAAACTCATCATTAAAATTTCCGCCGCTGGGAATCGAATCCAAGACCCTTGGTGCGGTGATCTGGCATGGTAGCCATTGCGCCACACGGGTCGTCAAATGTTGTCACAGCAAAGCGTGGCTTGACTTTAATATGCGTTTAGCAACAAGTCTGCCTTTCTCTATACTCATACATACATGACTAAACAAAAAAAAACACCAATCCAACCGACCTGTCCATCCAACGGCTTGGAGTAATCATACTCATCGCGTCGTGTCTTGAAGTCCTCCCTCGCGTGCGCCCCGCGGGACTCCTCCCTCGCCAGCGCCCCCTCCACGATCTGCACCGAGTTGATGAGCAGGTTCTGCAGCTCCAGCGTCTCCACCAGGTCACTGTTCCAGATCAACGAGCGGTCCGACACGCGCACGTCACTGATCTGCCTGTATATGTCGTGGATTTGACGTTGACCTGCAATAAATCGATTAATCAATTAATTTAATCAATCAATCAATCAATTACTTTAATAAATCAATAAATTAATTTCATCGTAATTAATTTCGTGCATAAGTGTATCAGTGATACCTATATGAATAAAATATTTTGACTTTGACTTCAATCAATCAATCAATTAATTTAATAAATCAACAAATTAACCAATCAATCAATTATTTGATTAACAATCAATTGGTGGAATTGTAATCAAGCTTGTTATAAATTAGAACACGTAAAGAAGAAATTAAGATGTCAACAAGCAGCAACAGATATTGAGGTGATATGCTGGGTACACCCGGCCCAATGAACCCGAATAAATGGTCTTCGTTGGTTCTTTGTGCACCTCTAGACAAGACCTTTTCCTGTAAACGCTCACGTCAAACGCTACCTTCAATATGTATGGAACTGACATGACACAAAAAAGTCACATGCTCAAGGGTCTTTTCTAGAGGCTGGACGGTTTAGCCAATGCCATAGATTGTTCATTGGTGTTGCCGGCATTCCGCAGTCAAACTCTCACTCAAGTATTAGAAATTGAATCATCCTACAAGTTTTTATAATACAAAATCTTATCTTGTCTTGTGTTGACATCAATTCTAAATTACGCTGAAGACGTCAGAGATATGCAATATCAATTATGTACTTAGTATCTTGGCCGAGTCTAATACCGAGTTTCTTTAGCATAGTGTAAAGCTGAAAATTAATATTTCAGGAAATCCTTGTACGGAGTACAAAATAAAGAATGTAATCTTAAAGGTCTTCGCAAATTACTCCAAGTCTACGTCAACTTTACTCCGACTGAACTCGGTAGCATTCTAATGTGAGCTGTTAATCCTATAACGTCGTAGACCATGCGTTGTAAGCTCATATTTCAATGCTTTCCTATAAATCTATTCGTATCTATTTAACGTCAAATTTCTATAACATGCGGAGACATGTAAGATGCTCCCTAGAACTAAACATATCAAAATAAATTTGAAAATTTAAAAACCGACTGTTTAATTTACACTAAACATAGCTAAGACCCATCTGGATAACATCATCTTTCAAACAAAAAAAACCGTATCATAATCGGTTCATTCGTTTAGCTACAAACAGACACACACATTAAACGTCAAACTTATAACATCCTTCTTTTTGCATCGGGATTTAATAAAATCACTTGAATGAAACTGACCCTCTTCAAGCGTGCTCTTCTGTCTGAAGACGGCGGCGTTCTTCTGCATGCAACGTTGCATGCGCAGGCGCAGCTCGGCCGTGGGCATCGGGCCGTTCGCGTAGCGGACCTTGTCCAGGTTGGCGATGCTCGCCTCGCCCGTCGTCTGTGGGTGTACAACACTAGTTTGTAACCAATCACTAAATGACTTAAATGATTAAATGACAAGACTGCTTGGACATGAGTTTTTTTTATATCAAATATTGCAATAAGTAGTATTAAGTGCTGTCTGTAACTGTGAGTAGGAAAAAAATAATCCCGGGAGTTTCTTGCCGCTTCTTCTCCCGGTACCACTCACGGTAGGGATTTGTTGAAGCGATGGCGTTGAGTGACTTTCGAAAAGTGTTTGTAACAAACCTACTTCGAATAAATTATTTCATTTCATTTCATTACTATAATAGTCGCAGTATCTCGCTGCTCTGGTTGAGGTAAAAGGTGCGATCAGGGCGAAACATATTGCACCTTAGTGCGAGTGAGCGCGCAATATGCTTCGCTCTGTCAGCGAGTGCAGCAAGATACTGCGACTACTACAATCATTTTTGTTTACAAGTGTAATAATAATGTGTGTGTGTGCGTCAAATTTGTAGTGTGTAATGTTTATTTTTACTAATGTTACGTGTTTCTAATGCATATTAAATAGAAATACGAGCTTTATGCACTTCTTCGTGTTTTATAGATAATTTCCGCGAGACAATAGACCAATTAAATCAACATAATACAGACCATACAGTGTTTCTATGAATTTTCCTTTTTACATTATATAGGTATGTTAAAGACTTTTAAATCACTGCAAGATCGTTTTTTGAAAGGAACATATTGTTTTCAAATTATCTAATGTAAACTGTCAATATTTTATTTTATATGGGACATGAAATGTACAGTTTACGCCCCAATTTATTAACGGTTACTTAAATCGCTCCTTAGTACAAAATTTGTATGGTGATTCTTAACTAAGGAGCGATTAAAGTAACACAAGTGACTGAGTTGGGGCGTAAGTCTTATAACAATTTACTACAATCCATACAATCAATGGATAGTAAGCATGTATTTTTCATCATCTCCTGTGAAGTTAACTTTTTTGAGATAGACATTATTGATTCTTAACTATCGATATGCATATCGCGAGCACCCATAGTGCATATTAGATATTGTAACGTACGATTTGTACATCGCCCGTTACATGGAACCATTATTATTGTTTTGCAATAAAAAAATAATTTAACTCTTCATATTACCACAGACTACTTATTCATTCACCCGTTTGACATGTTTGCCATGGATTAATAACTTCTAAATTTGACGTTGCTTATTTAGTCGTGATATTGAGACTGGACCCCAATCAGTAATTTAACTTGTTCTTAATTCAATTTATTTAATTTCAATATAAATATAAATTTGATAGTGGTGTTTTTGGAAATAAAACTACTTATAAGACTTAATTGTTTATTTATTTTACGAAATTTATTTAATTATGTTTGGTAGAACATATCATAGACATTGCCATATTTAAAATTTCTTACTCTGTGCAATTTTGCATAGACATTACGTATCTATGACACAAGCGTCCATATTCCTTTTTCTCTTGGCTCTTGACACGGATAAAATGCGTCAAAACCAATAATTTGTTATTTTGTGGATTTTCTTTAGAAGTTTTTTTCCAAATTCGTTATTTTGGACTAATAGTACGTTCCCGCGTCCTGGTCATGATGGGGGCGATATATTTTCCTTCGTAGCATGTAAATGCACCGGCGTCGGATGACGGCCATTATGTTATGTAACTGGAAAGCGCTCTTAGCGGTAAGATTTTTCTTATTTATTGATATTCCTATTAGAAATTGATATAGTAAAGCATTTTGCAACGCATTTACATGAGAATAACGTATAGGTATTCGTTGTTCCAGCTTTTTTCCGGTATTTAAAATTTTCCCTTTATTTTTTTTCCAACTTACCTTCCTATAACAAACTTAATTGAATATGGATGTTTATATCCTTTTCGTTTATTTCCCTGCGGTGTTCCACACTGGACCCGTGGCTTAATCATCACTTTAGTGATGTTTTCATTTAATTTCCACTGATATTTCCATATTTTTTTCCCTTACTTCGCTTTCCGCGAGTAAGTTTTTTTTTCCATAATGGTTTTCTTGACTTTTTGATGTCAATCCATTATCTTATTCCTTATTGAGGGCGGAATATTCCTTCCTACCCATCTACCTTTCGAGCCTGGACTACGAACTCAAGATGAGGAGACCCTTACCTTGGAGCATACCGTAGCAGTGACGAGGCAGCCTTGCAGTCCACTGTTAGGAGGGGATTCTCATGGAGAGGACGTGCCCTATTTTGACTAAGTACTTCTGTTATACAGGTACATGCTTGTGATATTTTTCTACCATACAATACAACTTTTACGGACAATTTAGAATGTTTATAACTTTGTATACTTTTGCAATGTTCCGGTATTTATAATGATTCAATGCCAAGTCTTGTTTTGAAGAAATAAAAGTCTGTTTGGTACTTATATTATTTTATTTCACTCCTCAACACAATATCATGATTATTCTTTAGTTTTACATACCACACTGAAGTATAAAGCCCGCTTTGAGATTAATAGTTCAATGTTTTATCCGGCTTTGTTATCCGTACTGTGTGGCAGGTGTATGGTCTCCTTGGCGCCCGTATTCCTGGTTTAATTCTTTTCTTATTTAGGAGATCATCGGCTCACTAACATCCGAGCAAAGTTCGCCTACATTCGGGTACACTTCTTTTGGTGGGTTTGTGTTCTATTTATTTTTTTTAAAAAAGTTTCTTTTTTTAATATTGTAGCCAAACACAACACACCCCTTTTTCTCTCCCTTATTCATTTATTATTAAACTTCTTTTTTTATCGGCTACAATGACGCCGCTTCTTCTTCCTTTTTCTCGGCTACAATAATTTGGCGCCCGAACAGGGACTGATTTTTAGACCGACCTGATTTGTTCGGACTGACTTAACCTATACTTTTGTTAACTTTTTAGTAACATAAATACTCAGTGTTGTTACTTTGTTTACATACATGATATATTGTTGAGACTTAATTTTGCTTGGCTATTTATTTGTTTTACAAGTAAAAGTTGTATGGTGTTTTGTATAATTTCCTTTCTATATTGTTTATTGAACAATTATTTTGGTGTATACCTACTTGTTTTGTTTCAACATAGAAAAGTACTTACTTGTTTTCATGAAAGTTTGTGAATGACCTAGTGTAGTTATTTGAGGAATTTGAAGTTGACTATGTTTGCTATTTGAATTGGTAATATTGGAAATAAAGTTAAAGAGTAATATTTAATTTAGTAACATCATTAACATTAATTATTAACTTTGTTGTAATTGGATAATATTGAATATCATAATAGTATTAATGAAAGTTGCTCTTTCATTTTGAAGTTGTTGGTTATTAAAGTAAATAATTTGATGTAGTAATATTAACATACAGATATATAAAGTTAAATTGAATTAACTTGTTATTGTTATAATTTAGTTTAAAGTTTTGTTATTGTCGGTGAATAGAGTTACATATAAACATTAGTTAAGATGGAGGGTACAGCCTCTGTTTCTAAGTCTGACAAGGAATCTATAAATATGCCTACGACCAGCCATGAACAAGAACCTGCACCAAATGTGTCTTTTCCAGTGCATGTTCAGACTCAGAATCAGGATGTGTTCGGCCCAGATGATAATATGATAACGTTAGATAATGTGACAACAACACCACAATCAAGACTAGTTTTGAACAATAATTCAACTGCCTTAGATTCAACTTTACCTGTTGCGAACTATTATTTGCGAAAACATTTTGATTTTTCAAAACTTAACTTAACTTTTAACGGTAAAACATGTCCAATGGAATTTCTAACTCGACTAGAGGAATTAAAACCTGTTAAAGGATATAATGATCATCAGTGTTTCTTAGCTTTGCCAGTATTATTAACCGATATTGCATTAAAATGGTACCGGGGTAGAAAACATCTTATTGTTAATTGGTCACAATTTAAACTTGAGTTTTTAGACTATTTTACTCCCAGAGACTATAATTATAGATTAGAATACGAGATTAGAACCAAGAAGCAGCGAGTTGGTGAATCTTTGTCTGAGTTTGTCGTTGAGTTGATGGATTTATCTGCAAAATTGCAAGTTCCTTTCTCTGAAAAGATCTTACTAGACATTGTTAGACACAACATGTTGCCGGAATATTCTGTTCATCTAATTGGCCGATGTGTCATATCACTCAATGAAATTATGCATTTAGGTAAAGAAATCGAATCTTTTCATTCACTTCATCCGAATAATTGTTTATTGCCATCTAATATAAAGTCTGAAAATTTTGTAAAGTCTGAAAATTCGAAACCTAATTTTTCACTTCAGCATAAAAATAATTCTCCTAGAAATAATTCTGTTTGTTTAAAATGTAAAAAGACTGGTCATTCTTATAGGGACTGTAAGTCATTTCCAGGTGTTAAGTGCTTCACTTGTGGCCAGCCCGATGTAGTTACTAAGCAGTGTCCCAGGTGTAATCCCAAAAAGAATGTTTCCATTGTAAATAACTGCGATCCAGAAAAACGAGTAGTGCCTCACTGTGATCGTTTTTTAAATGAAAATGACAGATCCACAGCGAGATTTAGTCAAACTTCTAATTCTAATTTATCTAGTAAACATATAGTTAACTCTAACGATATTTGTATAGAACAACAAGTAGCTTCACTTCTTGAATGTAGTTCTGATACTCGACCTTACTTATCCTTTACTGTCAAAGGCCGAGAATTTTTAGGTTTGTTGGACAGTGGTGCTCAAATTAGTGTTTTAGGTAATAATTCACACCTAATATTTCAAGACATAGGTTTTAATATTCAACAGTCTTCTTCTTTTGTTACGACTGCCGATGGAAAGCAACAGCAAGTTATTGGTATTATGGAGTTGCCCATTAAGTGCGCAAAGCGTGTTAGATTATGTAAGTTTGCTATTATACCATCAATATCAAATGATATAATTCTTGGTATAGATTTTTGGCTTATATTCGATATTTTTTCTAAATTGCGTAAAGAAATTTCTTTTGTAAATTCATATGGAAAACCAGTTGAAATTGCTTCTATTAGACCTGCATCTAGCTTAACTTTTGAAGAGAGAACTCGTTTAGAAAAAATAACTAGGTTATTTGAAAATATATCTTACGAAAAGAAAGGTTTAGGTAAAACAGATTTAGTTCAACATAAAATTGTAACTTTTGGTGAGCCTATCAAGCAGAGGTATTATCCTTTGAGCCCTGCTAGATTAAATTCTTTAAATTTGGAAATAGATAAAATGTTAGCAGAAGGAATTATTCAGCCTTCAAAATCTCCTTGGAGTAGTCCACTTGTTTTAGTTACAAAGAAAGATGGTAGTCTCAGAGTCTGTTTGGATTCTCGTAAATTAAATTCTGTAACAGTAAAAGATTCTTATCCACTTCCTTATATATCTAGAATTTTGAGTAATCTTAGAGACGCTCGATATCTTAGTTCTATTGACCTCTCTAAGGCTTTTTATCAAATACTTTTAGAAGAAACGTCTAGAGAAAAGACAGCTTTTGTAGTACCAGGCAGGGGACTTTTTGAATTCGTTAGGATGCCATTTGGAGTCACCAATGCACCCGCCGAATTACAACGGTTATCCGATAGATTGTTTGGTCCAGAATTTGATGACAATCTGTTCTGTTTCTTAGACGACTTAATTTTAATTTCTAAAGATTTTGATAGCCATTTGGTATTATTAGAAAAAGTTTATAACAGATTAGTAGAGTCAGGACTTACCATTAATTTATCCAAATCCGAATTTTGCAAAGATAAATTAAAATATTTAGGTTATGTTGTAGATAAGGAGGGCTTACACACTGACCCTGAGAAATTAGAATCAATTAGAAATTTTCCTACACCTAGGTCTATTAAGAACGTCAGAAGCTTTGTTGGTATGTGTTCCTATTACAGAAGATTTATTCCAAATTTTTCACATCATGTTGCTCCTTTGACAAAATTAACTAGTGGTAAAAAGAATGTTAAATCTAAATTTTTGTGGAATGATAAAGCAGAGGAATCATTTAATTATTTAAAAAATGCTTTGATGACAGCGCCAGTTTTGCAATGTCCTAACTTTAATAAACCATTTTTCCTTCATTGCGATGCCAGTGGTTATGCTGTTGGTAGTGTCTTGATGCAAGAGGACGATTCAGGTCAACAACATCCAATTGCCTATTTTTCAAAATTATTATCAAAATGTGAACAAAATTATAGTGTTACTGAAAGAGAGCTATTAGCTATCTTATTATCTATTGAACATTTTCGACCATATATTGAGGGAACTGAGTTTACTGTAGTCACCGACCATGCCAGTTTAAAGTGGTTAATGAGCTTGACGAATCCTTCTGGTAGATTGGCCAGGTGGGCAGCCCGTTTGTCGCAGTATAAGTTTGACATTATTCATAAAAAAGGTAGCAGCCACGTTGTTCCAGATGCTTTGTCCCGAGTAGAAATAGCTGAAATAAGTTTGTGTCCCGATGATATTCATGACCCTTGGTATTCTAAAATGTATATTGATTGTCAGAAATATCCTTCTAAATTTAAAACTTTTAAAGTAGATAATGAAACCCTATATAAATATGTAAAACCTAAGAATGATTTATGTCAAAATTTAGCTTGGAAGATAGTCATACCTAGAGAACATACTTTAGAAACAATTAGAAATAATCATGATAATGTAGATTCAGCTCATTTTGGTATACATAAAACTTTAGAAAAATTAAAAACCCATTACTTTTGGCCTAAGATGTTCAAGGACGTTAAAGAATATATAAGTAAATGTGATATTTGTAAGGCTTATAAGCACTCCAATTCTGCACCATTAGGACTTATGTCAAACCCTAAGTTAGTCGACCGCCCCATGACTATGTTGTCCATGGATATAATTGGCCCATTACCAAAATCTTATTCAGGTTATAAATATATATTGTCAATTGTTGATGTTTTCACAAAATACTGTTGGATTTTTCCTCTCTTTAATGCAACTACACAGTCTATCATAAAAAAATTGCAAAAAGAAATTATTTTGAAATTTGGTTGTCCAAAAATTGTAATATGTGATAATGGTACACAGTTCACTTCAAAACCATTTAAAGATTTTATTAAGACCTATAATATACCTAAAATATTTTATAACACATTATATACTCCTCAGAATAATCCAGTAGAGAGATTCAACAAAACTATAGAAACTTGTATTTCATGTTATGTTGAGGCTGACCATCGGACTTGGTCTAGGTACTTACCCCATGTCCAAGCTGCTATTAACAGCACTATTAATTTAGTTACAGGTTATACACCAAATTTTCTTATGTTTGGAAGGGAAATTATTTTAGACGGCTCATTATATAAATTTTCTTCAATTTCTGATCCTTCAGAATTGGTTATTGGTAGTCGTTCAGACTATTCTTCTTTACTTTCAACTTTGGAAAATATTTTTAGGAAAACAGTGGAAAATTTAGTTAAAAGTTATAGGAAGAATTCTATTTATTATAATGCTAAGAGAAAAAGCATTTCTTATAATGTTGGAGATACTGTATGGAGACGTAACTTCGTGCAGTCCAATGCATCTCACTTCTTTTCATCTAAGTTAGCACCTAAATTCATTAAAAGTAAAATTATAGATAAAATTTCTGATAACGTTTATTTATTAAAAGATTTTGATAGGAATAGTAGAGGTAGATATCATGTAAAAGATATAGTTAAAATTTAATTTTCATTCTGTTTATTTGGATACATAAAATTATACTTACCAACTTGTTTCTATTTACTGGCAAAGGTAAAGGTGGTTATGTATGTGGAGGAATTTTGCGTGATGTATGAGTGGTACCACACTAGGAAGGTGATGTATGCTAGGAGACCTAGGTTAGTAAATGTACTTAGAAACTATACATACTCTACTTAATCTGGAACCCTAAATTTATATAAAGAAAAGAAGTTAGTGCCCACAATGTTTATAAGGACTCATATTTTGTTATTTATCCCCAATTTTTTTGTCCCCTCACTAATTTGTACAATTTATTAGTAATTTTTTTTTTGGTAGAGGTGGATTTATTTACCTATTTCTAGGTTTTATTTTGTTTTGTTGTACACTATTAGTTAGCTTCTACTTGGAAGTATTTTTTTTAGCTTAGTATTTATTTAGTTTTTACGTCCTACTTTAAGTACTAGAATTCCTAGGACCTGGACATGACATTTTGAGTTGTACAACTAAACCTCTTTTCCCTAAAGATCATTATCTTAAGGGTGACTTTTGTTGTGTGTGAAACACCACACTTTCTTTTGTTGTGTGTGAAACACCACACTTTCTTTTGTTGTGTGTGAAACACCACACTCTCCTTTCCCTATAGATTATTTACATCTTGTGGGTGACTTTTTTTGCTAACATTAATTAGCACTTTTTTTTTATTCACTTTCGTGGATACTTTCCTGGCATGCCATATACATTTGACATGTACAGGGTTGCTTTGTTGGGTTTGTCATTACATAGCGAATGCTCACTGTTTTGACCGGTTGCATACCGAACATAGCATTTTTCTTTTGTTTCTTTTGTGTGTATTTATATGACACAACTTCTAAATCTATTCTTATAGGATCTTGGTTTGTTAGTGTAAAGCGAGGGTGCTATTACATTAACCAGGTGCATACTAAGTCCTATATTTTGGTTTTGTAGCAGTAGGAGTTTATTTTGAAGATTGAGTAGGAGTTTGTTTTGAGAAGTAGAAGGAGTTTTGTAGGATTACAGTTTGTTAATGTAAGGCGAGGGTGCTATTACGTTAACCGGTTGCATACTGAATCCTATGTTAGTTTAGTATTTTGATGTAGAGTGGGAGTTAGTTTTCTTTTGGGATTTTCAACCCAATTTGGATACTTGGATTGGTTTGTTGTTGCAAAGCGAGGGTGCTTATTGCGATAACCGGTAGCATACTAGTCCAGTATATTTTTTTTTTTTTTGATGATACTTCTTATCGACTTATTATCGATCTCTTATCGATTTGTTATCGACTTTCCATCGATTTCTCATTAACTTGTCATTAATTTATTTTCCTAATTTTTGTAACAGCTTTGATACACTTGTTGCTGTACTATTTTGTAGGGTTGTCACCATAGCATGTTATAGGGTTGTCAACACTTATAAAAAAAATATATTTTTTTTTGCTAGAAAAGGGGGAAATGTAACGTACGATTTGTACATCGCCCGTTACATGGAACCATTATTATTGTTTTGCAATAAAAAAATAATTTAACTCTTCATATTACCACAGACTACTTATTCATTCACCCGTTTGACATGTTTGCCATGGATTAATAACTTCTAAATTTGACGTTGCTTATTTAGTCGTGATATTGAGACTGGACCCCAATCAGTAATTTAACTTGTTCTTAATTCAATTTATTTAATTTCAATATAAATATAAATTTGATAGTGGTGTTTTTGGAAATAAAACTACTTATAAGACTTAATTGTTTATTTATTTTACGAAATTTATTTAATTATGTTTGGTAGAACATATCATAGACATTGCCATATTTAAAATTTCTTACTCTGTGCAATTTTGCATAGACATTACGTATCTATGACACAAGCGTCCATATTCCTTTTTCTCTTGGCTCTTGACACGGATAAAATGCGTCAAAACCAATAATTTGTTATTTTGTGGATTTTCTTTAGAAGTTTTTTTCCAAATTCGTTATTTTGGACTAATAGTACGTTCCCGCGTCCTGGTCATGATGGGGGCGATATATTTTCCTTCGTAGCATGTAAATGCACCGGCGTCGGATGACGGCCATTATGTTATGTAACTGGAAAGCGCTCTTAGCGGTAAGATTTTTCTTATTTATTGATATTCCTATTAGAAATTGATATAGTAAAGCATTTTGCAACGCATTTACATGAGAATAACGTATAGGTATTCGTTGTTCCAGCTTTTTTCCGGTATTTAAAATTTTCCCTTTATTTTTTTTCCAACTTACCTTCCTATAACAAACTTAATTGAATATGGATGTTTATATCCTTTTCGTTTATTTCCCTGCGGTGTTCCACACTGGACCCGTGGCTTAATCATCACTTTAGTGATGTTTTCATTTAATTTCCACTGATATTTCCATATTTTTTTCCCTTACTTCGCTTTCCGCGAGTAAGTTTTTTTTTCCATAATGGTTTTCTTGACTTTTTGATGTCAATCCATTATCTTATTCCTTATTGAGGGCGGAATATTCCTTCCTACCCATCTACCTTTCGAGCCTGGACTACGAACTCAAGATGAGGAGACCCTTACCTTGGAGCATACCGTAGCAGTGACGAGGCAGCCTTGCAGTCCACTGTTAGGAGGGGATTCTCATGGAGAGGACGTGCCCTATTTTGACTAAGTACTTCTGTTATACAGGTACATGCTTGTGATATTTTTCTACCATACAATACAACTTTTACGGACAATTTAGAATGTTTATAACTTTGTATACTTTTGCAATGTTCCGGTATTTATAATGATTCAATGCCAAGTCTTGTTTTGAAGAAATAAAAGTCTGTTTGGTACTTATATTATTTTATTTCACTCCTCAACACAATATCATGATTATTCTTTAGTTTTACATACCACACTGAAGTATAAAGCCCGCTTTGAGATTAATAGTTCAATGTTTTATCCGGCTTTGTTATCCGTACTGTGTGGCAGGTGTATGGTCTCCTTGGCGCCCGTATTCCTGGTTTAATTCTTTTCTTATTTAGGAGATCATCGGCTCACTAACATCCGAGCAAAGTTCGCCTACATTCGGGTACACTTCTTTTGGTGGGTTTGTGTTCTATTTATTTTTTTTAAAAAAGTTTCTTTTTTTAATATTGTAGCCAAACACAACACACCCCTTTTTCTCTCCCTTATTCATTTATTATTAAACTTCTTTTTTTATCGGCTACAATGACGCCGCTTCTTCTTCCTTTTTCTCGGCTACAATATGTACTATATAATATGTACACATGCTTAATATAAGACCGGAACATTAACGTTGCATGATTAAAATCGAACTTAGACCATTACATTACCGGATCCTTATTGCTCTTATCGAATCAAAGATGTTTATGCGCAAAACACGTGTAGCCAATACATAGTAACTAAGTTCATACGTAAATATTATAACTTTTAATCTCTCCTTTCAAATTTCATTAGCATCCCAATAAACATTTAATTTGATAGAAGACATTGTAATGTAATTAAATAAAACCGTAAATATTGTAGTAAAAATGCGTAACTTTACATCTATACTAATATTATAAAGAGAAAAGATTTGATTGTTTGTTTGCATTGAATAGGCTCCGAAATTACTAAAAGAACATATCATCTCAAAAAAAAATGTAACAATAAAATAATTTTCAAAAACATAAAGAACTTAAGAAAGTATCTGGGACTTACACACTAAATTACTATCTAGTAACTAAAATTCTAAGTAACTAAAATAAGATTCATACAGTGATAATGCAGCATCACACACCACACACAGACACGCACATGCCACAGACACACACAAATACATAAACACACACACACACACACACGCACGCAGGCACGCACGCAGGCACGCACGCACACAAGAATGCATGCCGGACACAAACCTTAACTTAGTTTAGTATTTAAGTTTCTCATTTTAAGTGATGTAAAAATCTTATGGGAAATAAAGTTCTTTAAACCGTACCGAACTACCAAACCGATTTGAAAAATTCTTTCACTGTTGGGAAGCTACACTATCCCCGGGTGACATAGGCTATATTAGATATTTTTTTTACTATTTTTCCCGAAGCGAAGCGAGGGCGATTTCCTAGTATTTTATAAGTTGTTACTTACAATTCTAAGAGGTGGTCCCAGGATTTTGTTTTAGACGGAATTTAATTGGCCAGCATTTATAAACGCTAGAAACATATTGTGTGCCAATAAATAATCGTTAAGCGACAAATAGATTGTTGCCCAAAGAAACACATCATCTGTTAAATTTATACATTCAAAATCATATCCAATCATAATTGTCTCAAAAATTGACTCAAATGCAATACCGCCATTACGGAAAGCCGAAAGGTGACAATAAGGAAAGGAAAGGCAAAAGTCTTAGTCTATCTTTTAAACTAATACTGGTGTCCGGAAATGAGTATTTATCATCACTTAGCTAACAAGATTTCATTAGAATAATATTCATACTGAAGTGAAATATGCTGTAGTGTGTGTGATGTAGTTATAACATAGTTCTAACTGTATAAACATCAGTCGACCTTCGACTACAGACAGCATTAATCATAAGATGGCTCTAATGTCGAACACTATCATGTTAAATTCACACCAGTCGCGATATCTCGTGCGCGGGTCAATACAGTACACAGTTAAATTATTCATTTTCATGTTTTGTAATCTATATTATCTAAGTATAAATAGCATAAAACAAATAGTTTCTTTTCATGTGTTGGTACACTCGGTTCTGTCGATCTACACAATAGACTTTAATTTTTATTGTTACGCCGTATAGAGGCTGATCTAAAGACCGTAAACGGCATTTGTATGGCTGAAATATATATTATTATATCACGGACAAAGTATTACTATACGAATATTCTCGCAAGACGTTTTTGTGTAAGTATGTATTTACGTAAGTTGTATTTACTTAAAATAAATCATTAGTTCTTTCTTAAATAGAAATTTGTTTGAGCATTAAATGATAATTTGTCCTGAATATCTTTTCGTTTTATGCCTTTATTTTTAAATTATGAATTACGACAAAAACATCCTGTAAGTTTGTTTACAATTGTTGTAAATAGGCAACGATATTATATACCTAAAAGATATGCCAAGATGGCGCTGAAATGATGTCAGTCGAATTTAGACAAGTGTAGCGATTTTAATTCAGACAGTTGATAGCTGCCTCTGAGTGAAGCCGTCTAGCTGTCTTTTTCACTATTATGGTTTTAGTAGTGCCATCCCTTTTACATAATTTATCAATGTAGTGAAACAAAAGATAAACGTGTGTGTGTTGTAGCTCGGTCGGAACAGATTTTTTGGTTGATTTGTAAGGGCATAACGTATCTATAGTTAAATATCATTGTAAATAGTGCATGTAAAAAGAGTATGAGCCAGTAATACAGTAATACTGACATGTTTGAGCGGCGCCTGCGCGTCCCCCGGCCTGGCGTTCTCGGCGACGGTGAGCGCGCACGCGCGGCCGAATACCACGATGTCGAGCAGCGAGTTGGCGCCCAGCCGGTTGGCGCCGTGCACCGACGCGCACGACGCCTCGCCCGCCGCCAGCAGCCCCGGGACCACCTGGTCCCGCCCCTCGCGGTACACTATCACCTGGAGAGGAGAACTTATCGTCACCGTTGTAACTCATTCACGTCCCTCGCGGTACACTATCACCTGGCGAGGACGGTAATAGATGATGGATTGCTTATTGTCACCGTTGTAACCATCAAGTTTTTTTTTACACAAATAAGTTAATGCTTGACCACAATCCCACCTGATGGTAAGTGAAGATGTGGTCCAAGGTGGTGAGCACATTAACTTAGTATAAGCCTATTCACTCTAGGCAAGTAAAACACTGCATAAAAAACGACCAATCGCCTTTTTGAAATTCTTATAATTAATACCCATACTACCTACAATAAAGATTACCTTTATTACTACCCATACAATATAATAATATAAATACCGTATAATATTAATACCCATACTACCTACAATAAAGATTATCTTTATTGTACACATAAAATTTCAAATGAAAATGCATAGTTACATTTGAATATGAACGTACAATTAATAAAGGTATATATTCGATTTTTTTTGATATCTTAATCAATGGCAACTCACAGCCACCATATTTCTTTTTTTCTAATTTCCCTTAACTAAGAATAGGTACTTACCACCCCAACTCAGAGTCACTAACGGTTACTTTAATCGCTCCTTAGAAGAATCACCATATAAATTCCGTACTAAGGAGAGATTTAAGTAAACATTAGTGACTCTGAGTTGGGGCGTTAGACTGTAGACGTATCTGACAACGTCTTAATCACATAAATTGGTCCAGCAATTTTAGAAAATATGAGGTAACAAAGATTATTACAAACATAACCTCTCCTTGCAGTCGAGTAAAAAGTTTTACTTTAATCCCACACATTTTCTTTTTTAATGGATCATCCCACACTCACCTCCCCTCGGAAGTTAGTGGGCGTGCCCCCCATGTTATAATGCACGGTGGGCAGCACGGGGATGGGCTCGCGCGTGACGTCCACGCCGGCGAAGATCATGGCGGTCTCGGAGATGCCGGGCAGCCGCTGCTTCAGCTGATCCGGAGGCAGGTGGTGGAGCTGGAGATGTACATGGTCCTTCTCGGGACCGCAGCCGCGACCTGAACCACGCATTTCAATAGGTAATGTTACACACGAATAGACCTAGGGTTCTCTGTGTGCGGGACAACACACAAAGACAAGAATATAGTATAGTTTTTTTAATGGAAATAGCCGGCAAACGAGCTGACGATCCACCTGATGGTAAGTGCTGTGCATATATTACATAATATGTATATTATGCAGTAATATGAATAAATTATTTTAGTTTGATTAAATTTTACTGGACCAACTTACAAGTGTAATCGCGGTCTAAGACTATCTCTTACTCATACCTTGTTAGTAAATATGATCAATCACTTCACGTGAAGGGATACCATCCTTCATGTTAATGATTGCTATTGCGTATCGTCGAAACTTTTAATCGGATTTCTATAAAAAAAAAATTCTTTCATATGCGAACAATGTGAAACAAATAAGTCAACTCCATTGTTTTTTTTTTATTTAAAAGGTTATTCATAAATGTCGGCGCTGTGCGACAAAAACTATATCTCTGTGAGTAGTAAACCAAAAGGTAACCAAATTACCTTCCATAATCTCAACAGTCATGGCTCTGGAGACGACGTCCCGACTGGCCAGGTCCTTGGCGACGGGCGCGTACCGCTCCATGAAGCGCTCGCCCTTCGCGTTCACCAGGAACCCGCCCTCGCCGCGGCACCCCTCCGTCATCAGGCAGCCCGCGCCATAGATACCTGAGCACACACACACACACACACACACACTTGATTATAAATGCCTTGCTTTAAGAAAGATACCTGCACACAGACACAAGTATTTATAAATGGTTTTCTTCAAGGTATGGGAGTAAGTGCTAGGCGTCGACTAAGCTGACAGGCATTTTGTAAACGTACATCAACGCATATTCGATTTTGCCGCCCAGTTTAGCCAAACCGAATTTATGTGTAGCACCCCCTTTTTGAATAATTTAGAAGCTACAACATCAACGGACTTTAAAATCTACCTATTCTTTATTTTTACTTAAGAATTTAAGTATTATTCATTGGAACATACTTATTGATTCTGAAATGCAAAGTAACTGTCAAAATTGTTTCTATTTTTAATCGAAAACGGAACTTCTAACATGTAAAACCGAAAATTTCGAGAAATTAAATGACCACGACGACTTATTCGAATATAATAGCTAATAAGTAGCTGCACTGTATTAAACCTGTCAAACACTATGTAGTCCAGTCAAGGAATGACTCAAAAGAGGGTATAGAGTGCGTGAGCGGGAACCTAAGCGATTTCTTCAGAAACTTATTCAGGGTGCTTAGGGTGATAAAATACTAAAAGTCCTGGGGTCTAGGAGGTGAGCCGGAGGGAGGGGGGGTTACAAAGGTCTGAATTTTAGGTTTTTCACCAATATCTCAAAAACGGTGCGTTGTAGCGAAAAATGTTCTAAGACGAAATGAAAGCTTATAAAATTCTCTATAACGCTCCAGAAATGTAGCAATTTAAGTTATTCAGCGTGATAACAGCGTGATTCACATCAGCTGTCGTAAAAATGACACCCGAACTGATACCATTAAAAAAGACATTAGGCAGGCATCTTTATCTAATGAAGAGGCAGGGCAGTCGCAGCTCAGACCTTCTGCTCCACCATTTGCCTTCAAGGATAATTGTTTTTTATGTACATATTGCCTTAATGAAGATATAAAAAAGCCTTTGAACAAAAGGCGGGTTGTACATTCAGTTGAGACTCTATCTGCTAAATATTGTATCAAGCAGGTATGTTGTTCGAGAAATGATGCCTGGGGTAACGAAGTTCTTGATATTTTTTCCTGCATTACCGATATTGTTGCTGAAGGAGCAAAATATCACGAAGACACTATTACTCACTTGTGAAGCCTGTCAGTTACCCAAAACTCTACAAAACTGCATGTCGTAGAGGCTATGGAAGAAATATTTGCTTACATGGATTACTTTCCCACGATGAGATACTCGTTTTTTTTGTTTGTTTTTGTTAAAAGGCTTTTTATATCTTCATTAAGGCAACATGCACATAAAAAACAATTATTCTTGAAGGCAAATGGTGGAGCAGAAGGTCTGAGCTGCGACTGCCCTGCCTCTTCATTAGATAAAGATGCCTGCCTAACGTCACTTTTAATGGTATCAGTTCGGGTGTCATTTTTATGACAGCTGATGTAAATCAAAAGGGATGTCAAGTCGAGGAAACTTTGATATTTGCCGTCTTTCCTTTCCTTACTAGCTTTAATACGACCCAGTATTCCCTTTCCTTTCCCTCAGGGACATCGTTACTACCTTCAACGACATTCTCGTCATACAGAATGCATACAGGACTCTTATTAGTACTCATGTTGGATAACCCAATTGTGTTACTAATAACAGTGTATGTATATTTGAAAAGAATATTTTGTGGCTGCCCCCCTGCGTTACCGGCTAGGCTACCATGCCAGACGAAATAAAATTGCGAAAACCTATAATAAGATAAGCCCGAAAGCAAGTATACAATATCAATAGGAGTTTTAGCCAATAAGGTCGCGTTTCCTACAGCGAGCATTAGAGATATTATGCGAAAAGAAATCTTCATCAATATTATGATTGTTTTCCCGCCTCTGCCCAGTTATCCACTGTTATAAAAAACGCGATTTCTTACTGTTACTGCTTTTACTACGTGGAGGTACTCCCAGCTTAGGTTACTATAAATTTTAAGATAATTTTCGCATCAGGTAATGGCTTCACGCTGAATTACTTTAATTTCGACATTTCTGGAGCGTGTAGTTCAAAAACGGTTGGAGATATGGAAAAAGTGTACAGAATTAAAGTTATAGAGAATTTTATAAGCTTTCATTTCGTCTTAGAACATTTTTCGCTACAACGCACCGTTTTTGAGATATTGGTGAAAAACCTAAAATTCAGACCTTTGTAACCCCCCCCTCCCTCCGGCTCACCTCCTAGACCCCAGGACTTTTAGTATGTTATCTCCCTAAGCACCCTGAATAAGTTTCTGAAGAAATCGCTTAGGTTCCCGCTCACGCACTCTACAACTACTTTATTGACTGAACTAATGTTATAGTCTGAAAGACTGTAGACGTCCTACATTAAAATACGTGTACACGTCTGTGGTGGAAAGACGCTCTGACGTCGTAGTAAAGTATTATATTATTATTATTATATATATGTATTAGTACATATATTTACTTAGATGTTATTATTTTATTATTATATTAATATAAAGTTATATAAGTATTGAAATAATTAATTTATAAATGTTCACATTAATTTTATTATTATTATGTATTATTACAGCATATTATCACGTCCAATAATAATTGTTACCGTCTACCACACCTTCTCACCTACACCATGGGTTGACTGGGAGAGAATGCCCCATGGCATTAAGTCCGCCCTTTGTAAGCCTAGCTTGTAGGTTTTACAATAAAGTTATAAATAAATAATAATAAAGAAGTGCATCGATGCAGACGTACCAGTGGGGTGGAACTGCACGAACTCCATGTCCTCGTTCTGCAGGCCGGCGCGCGCCGCCATGGCGGTCCCGTCGCCCGTGCACGTGTGCGCTGACGTGCAGCTGAAGTACGAGCGCCCCGTGCCGCCCGTCGCTAGGATCGTGTTCTTCGCTTGGAACCTGACACACACACACATACACACATACATACATATACAATACAATACGCGTTAATCCTCGGAGGCAGTGCCAGATTTATATTTTTATCAGTAGGTATAGGCCAATTTATTTCCGTCACCCCATATATATTTCTAAAATAATAATATTCCAATCATAGTAAGGAAGGAACTGAATTAGTCACTAAGAAAGTGCGTAAAAAAACAAGAATTACAAGTTTTTACGGCACTTTTTTATTGCATAATCATCTATAATATCATCTTCTGAAATCTGCCGCCAATAGACCGCGGCCTATAGGGCCTTTTGACAAATCCGGGACTGCTCGGAGGTCTATAATAGAATCCTACTAATATAATATTATAAGCACAAGTTTGTGAGGATCGATGGATGGACGGAGAACTGTGGGTTATTACTTATTAGTTTGCGTATTTATTTAGGGCTGCTATTAGGTTGTTAAAAGATTACAGCTAATCCTAAAGAAATCATCACAGTAGAATATTTTTATTAGTACCATATGCCTTGGCATTCTCAAATCGATTCAAGCTCACTAAGACTACAAGATTGGCCATTAATCACATAATATGTGCTGGAGGACTGAATTGGCAATACATATTTATATGTTGCTAATCTTATTACTTTTACATAGTCATGGACGATAATGAATGACTTTCCTTACTCGTCAATTTATTTATCAAAACTTGTATTTGAATAGTGTCGTCAATAATAAAAAATTTGCCGTTTCAATAAAAAAATTTAAAGGTGTATTTAAACATTCTCTAAAGTATGATACTTAATTACCTACAAAAAACATTTTTTACAACTACAACAATGAACGTAATGAACGCATATATAATTGCTAAAAATGTCGGAAGATTTTTGAAACACTGCCAATTTACTTCAAATACTTACTTATAATACATAATGCAGATAAAAATTTAATACATAATTAAGTATACTGTCTCACGCAGTGAACGAATATACTATAATAGTTCATTGGTCTCACGACACTACTGTTGCTATACGATTGTCACTCTTATCATTATTCCTCTAAGAGTAAATCCACAAAGTGTAAGAAAATAAAATACATTTACATCTACAAAATATAACTGTAAAAAGTAAGTGTAAATCGTAAATCGGTGCATTTCCTATTTCCTGTATATCTAGACACGCGGCAGCGTGTCAAGCCAAGTTCAAGCAAAGGAACTGGCTAGCCAGCGCCGAGTGTAATATTACACGAACCACTTGGTGCCACTTTTGACTCTTTTATAACTCAAAACCTCTTTAACGTAAACACATAAAACTACGTGTGTTTAATTATGTCCATATGGACATGTAGAAGACCAAATTTTATGAAGCTAGCTCAAACGGTTACAAAGATATGAAGGTCAAAAAGTCGTAAATTTTAGCACTGACTGACTGACATATAGTACCTAAATCTAACCTACTTCCAGATAACCTAGAAGGATGAAATTTGGAATCCAGCTCGGTGATTGTATGTAAGCGTAGGAAAAAATCAAAAAATTAAAAAAAGTCGAAAAATTAGTGGTGTCCCCATACAAAATTTGTATGGGACCGAAGCAGAGCCATCTAGCGGCAGTGAAAAGAAAAGCTTCGGTCCCATACAACTGTTAGCCAACTCGCATTTACATTGTGAGCCCGTTATGTCACGTAAAACTCGCACTAAGTCTTCTGTGCACGCTGGGCTCAATATGACATACTTCAGCGAATGGAGTATTGAGGTAAAACAAGGGCCATCTCATATGAAGGGAAAGTTGAAAAAGTTTCCAGCTGTTTACAAAAAATAGAGGTTCCAATAATGGCCATTTCTAAATGGCGCTAGTGTGTGACAAATAGATATATGAAAGAAAGAAAGAATTTTTTTATTTTGCTAGGCACTGCAACAAGTTATAAAATTTACACTAAATAAATCATTTACAAAATATTATAAGTTATAAAATCGACATAACCTGCTGCAGCACTGCTCAACAAAAAAGGTACGCACTCAGCATATGCCGCGAGCTCTCCCCCGGGGGTTTGGGGGGGGGGGGCGGCTTAGTAACCGTGGACTGGTCAGCCACGGTGAAGCTAAGAGGCAACCAGGTCCGGCCAGTTTGGGCCGCCGGTTGGCCCGAGGAGGGCGCTCCCAGCGGGCTGAGCAAGTTCGCTGCAGACGCGCGTGGAGGTGGGACCGCAGAAGAAGAGGAGTGCCGGTATGACGGTGCGCCGTTATCCCTATCTTCTGCGGCCGTGGAGGGATCGCAGGGGGAGAGGCGTGTTACGGTGTTACGGTGCGCCACTCTCACTACCCCGTGCGAGCTGGCGGGGCCGTTCCACCGAAACGGCACTGGTGGGGTCGCAGAAGAAGAGGCATGTCGGTATTACGGTGCGCCGCTTGCCCTATCCTCTGCGGCCGAGGTGTGGTCGGTGGAAGAACCACAGACCTAATCTTTCACCGGGTACCAGTTATCTGGTATCCATGGCCTCCTAGTAGCAGACTCGGGGGGAGTCTGCTACAGTACTGGTGGAGGCCGAGTGGGGAGGCGCACCTTACCATCTGGTGCGCCCATCGTGGAGCGCTTTCGCGATGGAGCCGCTTGTGGGCGGCTGCCGCTGGCGGGGTCGCGGATGTGTGTGAAAGCGTTCCCGTAACCCCGTCACGGCGAGAAGGAAGATGGGGGGGTTTTAGTGGGTATACAGTGGGTCTCATTAGCCTATACGGGAGTCCCACATAACCACTCGGGTACCCCCTGCGCCCGGGTGGTATGCGTAATGCATTTTTCCCCCCGGGGAAAAAAAGGGTAACCACGGCTACTGATTTTCAGTACGACCTTTATTGTGTATATGAACATGGCTGTTGTAAACGGAGTGAAGTTTGCTGAGTTATGCCACCCTAATCAATGGCGCTAGTGTCCGCCAAATAGATATTCGAACATAGCTGTTGTAGACCGCGTCGCAGCCCCACCCGTAATTTTACGCGTTTCCACCCATGAAACGTCAATTTAATCTCTAAGATTTGTGAACAGGGTATATTTTTCTTTACAAAAAGTAATGATATCCCAACAAAAACATAAATGTAAAAAAGGAGAGCCAAGTTCAATACAAAAAATATGCTTGGCTGTGGGCTTCGCCGCAAAAAGAATGGAGATCTAAATGAGTGCCAAGTTCTACGCAAAATCTAAATATGTATTTATACGAACAAAATAACATTATGAACAAGTATTTAACTCTATTTCTTTGCTTTATTGGATACCTATAACAATTACTGTTATTTAAAAAAGTGAGATCTAAAAGTAGGTTAGATTTGACTTGGCCAGTTTTCATTACATCAGTCATAAAAGTCAGTCTGATAAAAACTGGCCAAGTCATCTAACCTACTTTAAAATCTCACTTTTTTAAATAACAGCAATTGTTATAGGTATCCAATAAAGCAAAGAAATAGAGTTTAATACTTGTTCATAATGTTATTTTGTTCCTATAAATACATATTTCGATTTTGCATAGAACTTGGCACTCATTTAGATCTCCATTCTTTTTGCGGCGAAGCCCACAGCCAAGCATATTTTTTGTATTGAACTTGGCTCTCCTTTTTTACATTTATGTTTTTGTTGGGATAACTTGTACATGATAAAGTACAGTTCTTGTATTTAATGCCTGGTAAATTTTTCGAGGTTCAAAGAAGAAAAGAATCTATACTTAAAAAACACAAAAAACTTTTGTACAGATGTGTTTATAGATTTTGAAACTATCCAACCAATATGCCTCAAAACGGTTTCATTTAAAAGGCAATGCGAGAATGGTTTATGACTACTAAAACAATGCATTAGGTGAATTTTCGATTTTCAACTTTTTCTATACATTTTTTTGCATAGTAGCACACGCCGGGTAGTACTAGTAAGAAATAAAGAGGGTTTATATTTTCGCTTTTATGTTCCCTCATTTCTGTAACAAAATCAATCTACAAATTCATGTGATTCATGCATAGCAGGGAGCTGTTACTAGTAAACTTACTTTACACAGTAATTACGCAAGAAATGTGTTATAGGTAGGTACATACAAATATTAATATTTGCACAACTGTTAAGGAAACTGTTTATGCAAATAATTAGTAACATTGTAGCATACAACTCCCAAATGACTAGAGCAAATAATACAGTATTCGCAAATATTTGGTTTCACGAAAAAAATATACTAGTAAGAATTTTCAATTGAACCATTCTATACGTATTACCACTATAAAAAATAAGAAATCAACAAAATTGGAAGGAAAATAGTACCATCAAAATACTTTCATACTTCAGGAATTTCTACGATTTCTTTAAAAGTAAGATACCAATAGGTATATATATATGTATATGTATAAGCACTAACACTCAATTGAACATAGTAATCTGTTTCATAGTATTATAACTGTTGCTCATCAAAAATAGTGTATCTACGACAAGTATACTAACGTTATATGGGGATATGAACATTTCAGTAGATAGTTTTCTTTGTTTATTGTAAGACATGATTATGAGAGATGAGATAAGAGACAGTTTAAAGTTTTGTTACCCAATGATCTTTTATTTTGATGTTGTTTGTAACTGAAAAATTTGTTAGTCAGTATTTAGTAGTTAGTATTTTTAATTTTCTTTAGAATCCTACTCCAATATTTTTTTAACGCATCTTTTCCTCGTTAATTTTAGCACAATACAACTAAGAACACATTAAAATTGATAATCTCTAGGTAAAACAGTAATGAACAATACCTGTGCAGAGATCCATCTTCGAGATTGATAGCGATGCATCCCTTGCAGACGCCGTCCTCCATCAGGAGGTCCAGGGCGAAGTATTCGATGAAGTACTCACAGTCGTAGCGAAGGGACTGCCCGTACAGGGTGTGGAGCAATGAGTGGCCGGTTCTGATCGTTGAGATAATTGTTTATTAAAAAAAAGTTATATTTAAGTAGTTTAAACCTTAGTCTCATACTGGGCGTTTGTTTGAATCCTGCACGCACTTCTAATTTTCAAAATAATAGTAGTGAAAGATAAGCTGATAATAGCGATAGAGCGAGGTCATGGCTGCTGTTAATGTGTTTTGGGAGAAGCAAGATAAAGATATTTTTCTTAAAGGAATTCAAGGTTTAGAAAAAAGATGGAGCAAATATGGACCTGTTGGGAGACTATGTTGGAAAATAAAAATATTTTAACAATTGTGTGACAGCTTTTATCATTACTTTTGGATAACCCCTCATAATTTTATAAATAGATTAGCAGTGGCATTAGAGAGATAATAATGAGGAAGAATTCACCTGTCAGCAACAGCGCAGCATCTATGCGCTTGACCGCCCTTGCCGAACTTCAGTGATTGTCCTCCGAAGGCGCGCTGGTAGATCTTGCCCTCGGGCGTCCGGGAGAACGGCATCCCGTAGTTGTCCAGCTCGATGACAGCGTGCGGCGCCTCTCGCGTCATGTAGTGGATGGCATCCTACACAAGAAACACAACACTTCTTTATACCTACTTCTGTCATTGTAGTAAAAAAGAGGAGAAGGAATTACCACAACTGTTAACAGCAATATAATAGATACAATGTTTTGAACATGAAAAAATCTGCAATGTCATTTGAAAACTAGCAATTTTATCTTTTTTCACAAAATGTTCAAATCTATTTAGCCGTTTGGCAAACTGACAAAAGGTAACAAACCTTTGCACATAATTTGTTCCATGTATGTAGCTATGTATTTTCTTTTCATAAAGATGATTTATGCACTTTATATTATTTATTTCCTTTTCAGATAGGTGATTTATACACTGCATCTTTTAAAAACTACACGAATTTAACTAACAAGAGACGCGTGAGATATATTTTAACTATAATAGCGAGCAGCATAGCAGCTTTGTGTCAAGTAAACACAATTTTATTCATATTTAACAGATATCCGACTTCTGGCTACTGATGCATTCAAACTCACAACCTTCATACTGATACACAATAACCTTTGAAATTCATTCACAACAATTCGTCACTGCTAAGTGTCAAGAGATACAAGATTAGGAGAATTAATCTTTCACAGATAAGCATACAAGATTATATGGACAAGATTACAAGGAGCAATTCTATTGAAGTATTTATTGTGTTATTCAATTTTAAAGCTATCTTATCTTTAGAATACCTAGATTTTGATTTTTACCAACAAATTAACACACTTTACTATCTTAAGAAGCTAAATCTGTGTTAAGCCAATGGCTGAAGTGGAAATCTACACTTGAAATTGATTCTTGGTTTATGGTTTCTTTTTGACACACAAACACAGAATTGAAAGATAAGTTCCTAAAATTTAACTCAAGGCAGAAAATGGTGATATCTTTTTTTTCGCAGATCAAGTGAGATTTTTTCTGAGATATCCTACAAAATACACCGAAAAATACATTCATATTATAGCATTTAATATTTTGCATTGTATAAAAACAAGCCAATGGATAAAACATTGGCATTCTATTATATAAGTTTTTCTTTTGCTTGTTCATTTGTTTTGATTAAATGTTGTATCGGAAAGTAAATATCAAGTTACCTGATCTCCGAGCCAATCAGATCCTTTGACAGTATCATACATGTGCCACAGCCAGTTGTCCTCCTCCATATTACCTGGAAATATCTTTTATTAATTTATAGCACTTCATCAAGATGTATGCAAAGACATTGTTATTTCTATTTAATTGATTATTTATGACCAAATGTATCATAGTGCTGTATCATAGTACATAGCAGTAATTAAGCAACAGAATTTAAAACAGGTAATTTTCCCTTATCTCTAACTAAGTCTAGAACATTTTAAAATGTAAACAGATAGATAACAAAGAAAAAAAATTGTGTAATAGTTGTTAATCTGTACTATGTAACATTAATTAATATATAACTTAACTTTCATGTATATAATTAGTATTTACTAAAAATTTTCAGAGAGAGTGCATTAAAATCAATTGCACAAGCATGTGGTTTTTTTTAAAGTTAATCCAATTGTGAGGATATGCTCATAGTTTTACACCTACACATCTGTAAATAATTTCAAGTTCAAACAATAACATAATGCATTGATGCCTGTTGGATTTATTTATGTACATGCTGTAAAATTATGTTATGTTATGTGTAAAATTATGTGTTGTTATGTTATTTATGTTACATATAAAATTTTAATCATCTTGGAAAATTTATTTCGTACATTCATTATTATTAGATATTATAACAATGTCCTGAGTAAACACTTTTATGCCTCAACTCAGAGTCACTAATGGTTACTTTAACCACTCTTTAGTAAAGAATCACCATACAATTTCTGTACTAAGGAGCGATTTAAGTAACCATTAGTGACTATGAGTTGGGGCATTAGTTTTCTGTTTTGATAACATTAGTTATTATGTATTTTTTATTGTTTTGTTTTTAGAGAAACTCCTATCTATCACAACTATTTACATATTTAGGGAAATAATAATAAAATTAACATTATTACATACACAGATGGTGATAATGGAAACAATGATAATAGTTAAGTGATGAGTTTCACTATAAAGTAGACAATAGACATACCCAAAGCAGCATTGATGCCACCCTGAGCAGCAACCGTGTGGGATCTGGTAGGGAACAGTTTGGTCACCACGGCCGTCTTGAATCCCTCTTGCACCAGACCAAAGGCTGCTCTGAGCCCAGCCCCGCCAGCACCGATGACCAAGGCATCATGGGTATGGTCAATCACTGTGTAAGCCTTGGTCGCATTCGTGTTAGCCGACGCGTCCTTGGCAGGTCGGGCCCCACCCACTGACAAGTGGAGGTTTCTGTATAGACATGAAGCCTACAACAGATAATTTTACATTAAAGAAATATTGTTAGGCAATGTGTAGCTTATTCATAATAATATTATGATTGGAATATACTAGGGTTTGAAAACCAAATAGATTGCATAAGGAAATAATCAAGAGACATTCATTATTTTAATATGCAAATAACTGGTCTAAGCGTTCCTACTAAAAATATACAATGATAAAAAAGCACAACTTAGCGTCTAACTGTGTATCAGCAATAAGTAAAAGAAGAAAATGAAAGTATTTCACAATCACGCGCAAGTTCGACGCGGTGCTACAGAAAACATTTTTGTATTCTATTACATAATAATTTAAATCTGGGTACTGTATTTTTTTGTTAACAAACCAATGGTGCAGGGCTTCGCGACACGGCTGCCTTGATTATTGCACTCATGATGGAACTCTCTGTCCGCACCCGGAGTACAAATTCGTAAGTTTAAAAAAATTCCACAATCAACATCCACACATCCACCGTATTTCTGACAAAGTGAATCAAAAATTAAATGAAATCA
This sequence comes from Thymelicus lineola, assembly GCA_963932265.1. Classification (NCBI taxonomy): domain Eukaryota; kingdom Metazoa; phylum Arthropoda; class Insecta; order Lepidoptera; family Hesperiidae; genus Thymelicus; species Thymelicus lineola. Next base: position 9,152,411 of record OZ010697.1, read on the forward strand.
ATGAATGATGGAAATGAAAGTTGAGTTTGTGTCAGGCTAGGGTTCGAACGATACTTTCGATACTGAGTAGGTATCGATACTTTTGTTCGCGATACTCGATACTGAGTACTCGATACTCGTACCTGGTAATTACTCGCAAGTACTCATATGAAACGTCGGTATCGAGTACTTTTAAAATACTGAGTACTTTTCAGTATTTTCATATGGAAAAGATCAACTGTGGCCCGTTTTAGACTAAACAGAAAGTGTAATCGGGACATGAAATTCACTGTCGACGACCTTTTTTTTTGAAGTTATACTTCTTTTGGCGCAATGGAGAAAAATGATGAGAGTGAATTTTTACGATCCGCGCGCACACCGACACCTAAATTCTACATCGTGAAGTTAGCTAAATTCTATATCGTGAAGTTAGTTCTAGGTGCCATGGTATCGTAATAGTTCTCGTAATAGAACATAGATGGTGTTTTTACAAGTATGTAGATACAAAATTAATCACAGATGGCGCTTAACACATATAGTTTGGCTATAGAGATTCGCAAATTAAATTATGTCAAAATAATAATTAATTTTTATTTTTAATATTGCTGTGTTTGAATATTATATTTTGAACAATGTTTTTTTTTTAATATTATTTTTTGAATTTTTTTTCATGACAAAGAAGTATAACTTCTCACGCGCGTACATAAGTACACGTTTATGTTTTTTTAGCTCTAATCTGACTGTGATCCTCGCGAATACTCGATAGTCGATACTGAGTAGTATCGATACTTCACGACCGATACTTTTTTGGTATCGATACCTTACCCGTCGATACCACACGAGTACTCGGTATCGATACCAGAGGCCGATATTTCGAACCCTATGTCAGGCTGTCAGCTGTTGTCAGACTCAAAGTGTCAAACAAAATCTCAAACTGACAACTTTTTGTAAACAAGGAAAGCCCAAGGGCTTATAGTATAACTGGACTGCAATCTTCGTAGAGGTATCTGAAGACGGACCATTTTTCTATTGTGTCCATGTTAATATCTATATTCCCAATATAATTCTATTGTATTCCTTTTGAAATTATATTTCTTCAGGTGCATTTGGAAAAAAATATATCAGTAACATTTTTACAATGCGCGCGCACACCGAAAGCCAAAAAGCGATACGATGAACTAAGCTGATAACTAATTATTTTTACAAACAAAGAGTTTTGGCATGTAGGATGAAATATTAAGCTATTTTTGTTCTGTTACGCCAAAGAAGTATAACTTTTTATAAGTCGAGCCATTAAAAAAACGAATCTAAAATGGCGGACGGTACTTGTAATGACAGTCCGTCAGCAAAATAGATTTGCTAGATAGGTGATATTTTTTAAATATACCTTTGTTATTTGAAAATAAATATTAGTAAAATATTTTAAAACTCAACAAAACACGTTTTACTTATACGAGTAAGTGCGGTGTAATTAATAATCACTTTATACAAAAATGAAAAATGACCTACAGTTATGAAGGATAACCTTAATCTGGTTTTTAATTTTATTGGGCGGCTTGGGAAAAAACAAACAAGATTTTATTGGTTGAAGAATGGGTCCCGACCGTGGTCCCGACTGTTAATCCTTCTACGGTGTACGGTTCAGTATTACTTTTGACAACATTCTAAGATTTGGAATGTTGTCAATGTAATGTAATGTCTCAGCTAATGGGCTTTGATTTTTTTCTTTTTACTTAATTTTACGCAGTCGAGTTATTTGTTTAATTTTTTTTTATTTTCTTCCGTGATTTTATCCATGGATATATTACTCTATATCCATGATTTTATCTATCTAAGTTGTTGTCTTTCTGAATTCTGACTTTGACAGATTTTGACATTTAAAACTACCTATCGTTGAATTCGTTGATTGATGCTATTTTTGTTTTGTATGGCGATTTGTTATTATAAATTAAAATTGTGTTTCGTGAGTTTGTCGTAAACTGAAACAGAAACAGTAAGATATTGAGTAGTACGAAATGACTGATAATCTGAGCAATGATGGCTTGTCTGAAGCCGAAAGGTTGAGAGGTTAGTTCTTTAAGTCCTAAGGACCTATTTTTTACATTACCTATTATAGTAATTTCTGTCTGGATATAAAAGATCAAACAATGTATGGTACACCGTACTTATTCCGTTTCTAGACTTTCTAGTCAACTAGAACTTGTTTTAAGCAATCCTTCGTTTTTACATAGAAGTTCAGTTACCTTATTGACTATGATAATCTAATGTATCTTGGACATAAAATACCTTTTTCAGACAATGAACTCGTACATGACTTGGATCACAGTGACTCTAATGAAGATGACTCTCAGGAAATATCACTTGAAATTGAAGAAAAGTTATTAAAAGATGAACCTGAATGTAAGTATACTTCATTATTAATTATTTACTTTTTTGGTTGTTAACTTGTTAGAGTGATGTAGTAGCAAAGAATTCATATTAACTTAACATGATACATAGTTAACAAAGTATTTCTATGAAGATCTTGTTTTTATTTCAGATACTACTCTGGTAAATTATGGAGAGAGCATACAGGATACAAGCATGCAAAGTGAAGTTATTGAAACATATACTGACAGCATTCATAATATGGAAAGCTCTCACAGAGATGAACTTGGTAGTATTTACACGGAGAGCTCGGATAACTTTATAGGCACTCAGTCAGACTCGCTTGACGTCAATGATCAATATGACAGCTACATTAACGATTACTCATTTGATCAGACCCAGACACTGGATGATAAACAGTCTGTGAATATTGAAGACAGTTACAGTGAACTTGACAATGCAATGGACAACACGGTCATGCCCGATATGAATGATTTCCAGCAAACTGAGTCGGAGAATGCCAGCAATGAACAACTAACAGCAGAGGAAGCACTTATGAGTGAAAGAGAAAGGGAAAAAAAGAGCAAAAAAGAGTTGGAGGAGGAAGAACGTGAAAAAATGCAGTAGGTTTTATAAGTTTCTATTTTGGAAGAGATAATAAGTAACAAGAGACTTTTTTTCATATAAGATATTTTTATTTTAAGTCTACAGGGCAAAATAATCCTATTTTTCAGAGTATTGGTCTCAAACTTCACAGAAGAGCAGTTGGACAGATATGAAATGTACAGAAGGGCAGCATTCCCCAAGGCAGCTGTTAAACGGCTGATGCAAACCATCACTGGATGTTCTGTTGGTCAGAATGTGGTCATAGCCATGTCTGGCATTGCCAAAGTATTTGTTGGAGAGGTTGTTGAAGAAGGTTTGTAGAACAAGTTTTTCTTTTACAATGCTTCTGGACCATAATATTGAATTTGCAAAATGTTGAATATGTATATAACTACTCAAAGCACCACTCTACATCAAGGGTTCCATAGAAATACCCAGACCTTTTATTTAAATTTCTGCCATACTGAAAATCCAACCCAACCCCTTAGGACCAGAACCAGGATGGCCGTTGAACTGTGTACCGTCTGAAATGTTAACCATAGTGCCATATGAGGTTGCCTTTTCTGCTTGCTGCATCCTGCTGAATAATGGCAAAGCTATAACAATTTCTCCCTCCCGTTACAATAGGCTTGTTTCCACTAAGAATAAATCGAATGGCTTAGAGTTTCTAATGATTAACCATGATAATTAGTAAACAAAAATGCAGCTTTTCTATTAAAATAATAAAAGATTAATAATATTTTTGGAAAATAAAATCGACAAATTGAGGCGTTTAATCACGTGACATTAAACATCAATCAGTGAAGCGCATGGAAGCGTGACGTCACACCTCGCGAAACACTACGTTGTAGCTGTCATTTTCGTATAAAATGAACAGGTTATTTGGAGTTTTCAGCAATTCTCGTTAAATTAATACAGTTCGTTTTTAGTTTAATCTTGAAAGACAGATATAATTTGCTATGGAATCAGGATTTAACAAAGCAAACAGCAGTAATTTGCCCAAAATTGACGCCGTTATGCTTGGCAAATTTTAACTCAAATAAATCATAAAACCCTACTCAAGTCATAACATTTTATAGGTTATGTGTGGTATATTATGGTAGATTTTGCAAAATTCATTTCTTTTACTATACATTTAAAAATAGATACATCAAGTTGTGTTTATTACTTACATCAAAATGATCTTCACAGAAATAAATTGTGGAATCAGTTGATAAAGTAAGAGCATCTTGACTCCTTGCCATATTTAACCACTTTCTACGTATTTGTTTATTGTTTGGAACGTATATGAATAATTTGTTTGGCGTTTTTATCGTTGTACTTTTACATTGGGGCACTATACAGTATTTATAATACGAGGAATTCATTATTTATTAAAAAACACAATTGACTGTCATACACAAACACGGCTGTTTCGCGAGGTGTGACGTCATTCAAAACGCCATGACAGTCTTGGCCTTTTTCGCGGTCAATTTCAAGTTCATTTCTAAAAACTCAAAATACTAATGTAAAAGACTTATTTTTCTTAGAATAATATATTTTTGGGGTGAAATAGATGCTAAGCTATAGTTTTAAACTAATTTCCAAATTTTGTCAACTAGCCTATTCTCTGTGCTTTGTATCAGCCACTTTAATCTAACAGTACTCATGCATGTTGGCTTCTTCCTGTTGATCTACATTTGTATGTAGATGAACTAGTTTGTCCAAATTGGCCCAAGTAATTTGTTCAACAGGACCTTTGCTAGCTGCTATACAGATAAAGAGTACTGTGAAAGACCTTTTGTCCCAATGATACAACTACTAATAGGCTAGGTACTAATAGGCCTATCTGCTTGTTAGTTGGACATTAACAGTAACATTGTATTCAGGATTCATCCCTGATATCCCCACCAAAAAGTCCCCAGTGGTGGGGATTTAGATGCTCATGAATTACTTTGATTTAAAACGACAAAGGCTATTACTTTTTCTTGTTTTTAGCACTGGAAGTACTTGAAAAGTCAGGGGAAGCTGGCCCACTGCAGCCCAAACATCTGCGAGAGGCTTTGCGCAGGCTGAGGGTGAGAGGCGCAATACCACCAAGAAAGGCATATAAGAGCACTTTCAGGCTTTAACTCAATAGACATTTTAGTTATTGTTACATATTAGTTGATTGTGGATTGTGTTGTATAAAAATTACTACTAATTTTTGTTTTAGCTTTAGACTTGTTGAATCAATATTAATTTTAATATCAAGTCATTTTATAGAGTAAGGTTGTACAAATAAAAGATGTTTTTTTTATTAAAATGTTAATTTATTACATGATATTTATTTGTTAAAACAATATAACAGTAGGTCAGGACCATACAATATATTGAAAATCAAATCAGTCTTGTTACAATGGCTACCTATGTTGTAGACGAGAAATGTTAACTGAAAACTTATGGAAGTGTAACTAAAGTGTTATAAAAAAAAACAAATATACTCTCTAACAAAACAAAATATAAACAAATACAAAAGGCCAACATTCAAAGTCGGAAAGCAAAATTGGCACTTAATTTTAGATTCCATTCCATTAGGTGTTGAAGACTGAGTTCTTGTTATATCACAGATACTTGAATTTTCAAAGCTGCCTTTTAATGTTAGACCAGACAGAACAGCCCTTACGAAAAATACCTAAATAAAAATTAATGTCTACATCATTGTAGTCCACAATGCATTAGAAAAAAGGCACATTTCATAAATTAGTTTAAATAGTTACAAACAATTTGGTAACATTTGTTAAATGAAATATATCATTAATTTTTACACAAAATAGAACTAAGTTATACAAAGTTGTAAGAAGATTTCATTTCTTAATATAAGTAGCATAAAAGATCTATTTGTGCGCATTTTTATTTTGGTCAATTTCATTTATTAAAAAATTGTACATTATTCAAATTCTGATCATATACCAGTGATTTAGATGATAAATAAATATATAATCAACACTGAATGCTGATATCACACTGTTCAGCCATTTATTTGATAAAGCAACCACAAATTGATCCAGTAGGGGGCTAGGGGTTCAAGCCGCTCCCCCGCAACAATCCTGGATCCACCACTCAAAGCAACCAATAGCAATACAGTCAATGTAAACTAGCTCATTTTACTTTTGCCTTTCATTACATTCAATACCGTATTGTAGTTTCGCTATAAGTTAACGGTACTGGGAAGACCTAAAAAAGAGTTTAAAAAAAGAAATGTAGAGCCTGCCGAACTGAGTCAATTCCATCTTGTAAATAGAGTAAATTGAAGCGCCCTCTTCAAGATTTATATGTCAACATCAGCATTAATCCATCCTTTTTACATCCTTTTTACTAAAAATAAATCAATTCCATTGTAAGGTCTTTCCGTTTCTAACATCGACATTGTAATCTTAAGGGCACCTTGTCATATTTTATCATTACAATATTAAAAGCGACAATTAATACACTCTATTTATTAGAATATTTAGTGAACCAGATTCAAAGTTCTACTTTCATACATTCATATTCACATGTACTTTCAATACCACATTAATAACTGTTAATATAAATCAGAATTAAAATGATAGTACTCATGAACGTACATGTACCTTCGCGTAAAGCTTTTACCTCGACAAAAATATTAGACTAGATAAACGCACACAAACATGTCTCAGCATGTACGACGTAACATAAGCTACACTGCGAGTCTTTTGACGCCGCATTCGATGCAAAATTTGGCAGTGTCGGGGAACCGGCTTCCGCACTCATGGCAGAATCGCGAGAGGCGGGGGGCGGGGGCGGAGTCGCGGCGCGGCCGGTGTAGCGACGTCTCGGAGCCGCTTGAACTGAGCGCCTCCTGACGCGGCTGCCACGTCGGACTGCGGCGAGAGGACGCACGGGAACTAGCACGCTTCTCTGAAAATAGCAAAGTAGTGAAGCTATAATTTACATCATCACATAATCTAAAATTTTAACAAAAAAATAACCGACTTCAAATTTAAGACTTATATGCTTTTGACATGGATGCCATTGTCAGATCTCGATCTTTATGTGGGACCACACGACAAGCACCAGCTTTCGATTAAAAAAAGAATCATCAAAATCGGTTCACCCCGTCCAAAGTTCCGAGGTAAGAAACATAAAAAAAATACAGTCGAATTGAGAACCTATTCCTTTTTTTGAAGTCCGTTAAAAATTAACGATCTAAGACCCTGTTGCTGTTAGTTGGGTACAAAATATCAGGCGCTCTAGTGGCCAATAACAAATGGCATTTTATATAATTCTGTTCCAATCCTTTTCACTTTTTTGTCGCATCCGACAGGCTCAGATAGGAAATAAAGCGCTGGAAATATTGTTGGACCTAACATCCGATAAGTGTGAGTGAACGGAGTCTGAAAGCCAGTGTCCCGCAATACCATAGATCGCGCCCAGTAATCGACAGAATAGTAGTGTTGCTATACTAGGTCGATCACCCTAATTCACTTGATTGAGCACACTTATAAAGCTATATTGGCTATAATTACCGTTTAATTGACTTCCACTTAATTTAAGCTCCTTGTACTGCAGCTGCGAGTTATTCGTGGTCAGTGGTTCTTCTAATTCAGCCGAGCGCTCCATTGCTAGGAATTCATCACTGGATTCGGAACGGGCGTCGTCCTTCTGACTACTGTTGGTATCCGAGGCTGGGATCCGCTCCAAAGATACATCGCCATTTAACTCCTTTGCATTACACACAGATAACTTCGACGGAGATATTCTGTTAAGGCTTAAACAAAAAATTCAAAGTTATATGAATAGTTTTGATATGCCTAAAATGATTAAATTTCTCATTTGAATCTTTTCCCTAAAAAAATAATAAATTTACCTGACTAACCTGCTATAAGCGGAGTCGTTACTCGCTTTTCCATTAGGTGTGTAATTTCCATTTGATATATTTTCTTTTCTCCTATGATCCATTTTTTTATGTGAATCTTTCTTCGCCGTTCCATTATAAACATTTTTGTTATTGTCAGTGAAATCTTTGCTTGGCTGACAATTTTCGATTCTTTCGTTCTCGTACAATTTATCGAAATCTTTTAGAGACTTCATGAGATCTTCTTCGAGCTGGTCTGATTTAAGTTTGCTTTTTGCAACTTCCAACTTCTGTACGTTTTTCTTTTGAAGGGAATCCAGGAGGGAAGTGGAACGTTTGACAGAGGAGGGGAAAAGTTTATCGCCCACGATATTGTTACTGCTAAAAACGAGAGATGTTGATTTATTTACTGGAATCATGCCATTCCTATTACCTTCTACTTTGGGTGAATTAACAACATGGGTTTCAAAAGATTTATTGGATAGTTCACTCTGCTTAACTACCCTAGTAGTGGAGCTGCTAGTCCGTTTGTTTTCAGATCTTTGTTTATGCACTTCTTCGTCAAAAGAAGTCATAAACTCTTCAAGATCAAAATCTTCGCATAAAGAATCATCATCACGAGCTGATGTTTTCGATGTGATACTTTGTTCTAGCGAAGAAAAAATTTTATCATATTGTGTACCTAAACTACTAATTTTGGAGGCAACGAGTTTGTTCATATTAAGATTATTATTGTTTTCGTTTTTAACAAATGATTCCAACGTGTTATTGGGTTTGTTATTTGCGTTACATGTACTGAAAGATTCAAACTTAGCGGGTAAATTTTCAGTGGTAAGTAAAGACTCCATACTGCTGATTATATCTGGGTTATTAAGAATAGTGTTCACGTTAATAGGTAAGTTATCATTTTCATTTATGAGCCGAGGGTCAATGTAATTACTGTCCGTTAAAGAAATGTTGTCGAATGCGAGTATAGAGTCTAGATTGACAAGGTCTTTTTTTTCTTCATCTCTTTTTATTTTATCGAGTTTGAGAGGCTGCTTTATCGTCGTTCTTTGGAACCCATGATGCATGGATGTTGCTATTTTTGGGATTTTTTCTTTTGGTTTTGGTGTACTGTAACTTGAGCTACTATAACTCGAAAAAGATTTGTTCAGAGCACTGTTGCGAGTAAAATATGACTTTTCCACAGAACTAATATTCTCTTTACTGGATTTAGTGAATGTTGTGTTTAACTTTTGACTAGATTTTTTGTCGTTTCTATTAATTCTAAATGAACTACACCTACCACCAAAGGAGTTGTTACTGTTATCGTTATTAGTACTACCAAAGGATTTCATTCGCTGCAGTGTTGGTGTTTTCTGATATGTTTTATTAATGGAATCTTTCATCATTTTTGTGTTTGTTGCAGTTTTTTCCTTGGTGTTTCTTAGGATAGGAAGGGTTCTACTGGGGTCTTTTGAGGGATTTTGCAATTTTTTAGGTAAATTTGTGTCTGAGGACATAAGTTCCTTCATTTGCCTAGCCGCACAAGCAAATGGATCGTAATTGTCATCCAATCTGAAAAATCGTAAATAACCAATGAAAGAAAACAAATATATAGAGCAGTGAACGAACGTTAATATATTAGTTCATTGATATAGAGTCACATAATAATAAAAAATAATATACTAAATAACTATTAACTTATTATATCTTATCGTGTAAGGTTTTGTTTGTGAATATGTATTTAGGAGGAGTGTTCAGTAAGCAATATAAAAATAATGAGGGAAAAGACCTATAAATAGGCTAAAGTTTAATAATAGGAGCCAGAAAACCTTTTCAGTTCGATTCTTGGCAACTTTAATGGCGGCGCATCGGACGATATAGATTGAACATCTGAGTCTTCTCTACGATCATCTACAGTAAAAGTTCGGTATTCTCTATTGCTTCGTTTCTGTTGGCTTAAAAGTTTATATTTACCAGCTGCTTTATTACTAACAAGCTTCTTTCTGCCATCTTTATTAGAAAACTTATTACTCTCTGTAATGGATGGAAGTTTTAATTTTGGTTCTTCTTGGATTTCGTTCTTTCTTTCCAACATTTGATCTTTACGTTTTATTTGATAAACAACTATATGTTCCATATCACAGACTTTACTGTGTTCCTCAATATCATTAGATTTTGAGATATTATGATTCATGGTATTGGATGCTGAAGCACTATTTATTAAATCTTTAAAGTCATTTTTTAATTCGCCTAAAGCGTCCGAGAACATATGTTTAAGGGGAGTTTTGTCTTTGGTACATTCCGTTTCTTTATTTAAAGCTTCAATTGAAGTTGTTCGAGGAGTATGTAGCGTTTCAATTTCATTATCCTCAAGTGTCTTTTCATTGTTTTCTTTATCCATAATGTTATTAGTCAAAGTAAAAAATTCTTCTAGATCAGTGGGGTTCTCGGAAAACTTTGTGTAAGTATCACCACTTCCATGTCTACAACCAAGTTCCTCGGTAATATTTTCTTCATCGCTGTGTGTCATATCAGAGTGTGAACGTCTTTTTTCTACTGAATCGTCGAAATTTTCTTCACTAAGGTCATGTTCATAATTCTCTTCAAACTTTTCTTCTGATAAATTATCATCATCATCTTTGTATGCTTCACTTGATTTACACTCAAAACTACTAGCCTTACTTTCAAATATTTCTACGGTAATTTCATTAATGTTTTGTTTGAGAAATCTATGTTCATTGCTGTCAAGGCTATTATGTTCATTTATAACATTTTCAGAGTTGATTTCGTAAATCTCCTTGGTTTGTGAATCACAAGATGGAACCATCTTTGGGTTTCGGTATAAAAGTTCTACAGTCGGTTTTGATTTTTCTTGAATTTGTTTCTTCAAATTACTATTAACTTTTGCAGAGACATTCTTACTTTTACTAGTTTGTTTAGGATCTTGTGCAATGTGTATTACGCAAGGTACACAGGGGCAAAGTAGTTCAGTATTGATCCCGACTGATTGACAATTTTTGTCATCAACAACAGTATTTGGAGGACATTCTTCCAGGCTATCGAGGCTTATGGCGCTATCTGTAATAATTTTTATCGTTTCTTTTTTAATTTTGGTTTTCTTTTCTTTAATACATACTTGGGAAGTAACAGACTCGTGTGACACAATTGAATCTCGTTCTTTACAAGTCTTTATCGAATTTACATCATTATCTAGTAATATTTCTTTTGTGCGTTTGTTTGTGGTTTTCTTTGGCACAGGTATATGACTTTTTTGTATGCAATCTTTTCTATCCGGTTTCAATTTATTGCATTTTTGTTCTTCAATTATTTTTTGACTCCTTTCGCTATGCTTGTTAGCAATTTCTTCTAGCTTTTTTAATTGTTGTTCTTTCTTTTTATTTAGTTTTATCTTTTTATTTTTATTTACTGGTTTAACTATATTAGGATCAGTACTGCTTTGTTGGATTTGTGATGGTTGGGGATCCTGGGTATTTCTAGGGGAAGGGAAAGGAAGGAAATGAATTTAATATGAATGTTTTGACAAACAAGGAGACAGGAACGATACACGTTCAAAAAACGAAATAAAACAAAATATAATGAGACTAGTGTTTAATCCTTCCTTTCCCCTTATTTGGTTTTTATTTAAACTATAAAAACTAGACATAAAACTGGTAAAGTAATGAATGTAAAGTCAAACTTTACTGATCTTGCCTGCAGTGGCAAAAGTGACAGTAAGTGTGGGTTCTATGTATTTTTGTTAACTTGTATTTTTACATTACATAATAAAACCACCTAACATTAATGTTAAATATGAGTACTAACCTGGAACTGCTGAGGTCTCTGGCGAGACGAGCTTGTCGTGCCCTAACGTTGGCATCACCTGTCGAATTATTTTGAGTCATGCGCGTATTTTTAATCACTGGGATATGAGGCGAATTGTCTTCGTGGCAATCATTACTCGACATTGATTCTGAAAATAATTATTAGATTTATGTTTTGTGAATCTAATTTTATTTTAGTTCGTAGTCATATTTGTTTTGAAAAGAAGTGATAAATTCAAGTGTGTATTGCGTGACATGTTAACATCCCAAAAGTAGGGTGATCGGGGAAAATTTTAAAAGTACTACAGCGAGGGAAAATTCTTCGTCCACATCCTAAACTGGGCTCTAAACGAATTTATAATAACATATATAAACATTATTACCTGAAGTTCTCGTTCGTCCGTGTCTGTAGTCGCCGTACTCCCGAGGATGGGGCGGTGACACTCCGCGAGAGGACTCCACTGACGCGGACCGACTGTTCGAGGACTTGTCCCGGGACTGGGAAGATCTGGAATATAACAAAATTCCATTACATTTTGCCAGAAGAGCATGTGTAATGTTAACGCGATGATAATCATTATGTTGCTGGTGTACAGGGAGTAGAGGGATTTTTTATACCCACGACGTACGGAACGGAGGTATATGCGTTTGGGGTTAGAGGTTGTTTGTTTGTTCGTATGTATGTCTGGTACCGTTTTTATGACAACTAATGGGCCGATTTCATCCTTTTTCTTTTTTTTACATCCGGAGTGGTTTTTTTTTTAAATTAATTTTGTGATTATCGATTATATATCGATTCTTATAATGTTGTTAGCTAGTCTGGCCAAACCGAAGGCTACAGAAGGCTACTTAGTGACGTGACTAAAACCTTGAGTGTCGGTAGCAAAAAATACATATTTTTGATGTTTAGTACCCGAAGTACTGTAGTATTGAGATGGTTGTTGACCAATACAAATCATTTGTATCCGATGCCAAATGTATAATATCTTACCGCCTTCCCCTCGCCAATGGAGCTTTGTACTGCGTGCGCGCATTGAGCCGTTGTTTCGCATCAGCTATGTGCGGCGGCGGCTGCGCGGGCGCAGCGGGTAGAATCTTCGCCTTGTCCGCGCACCACTCCACGTGGCGTTCGAACGCACGCATGCCGAAGTTGCGATTGCAATGCGGACACTTCTGAAGATCTGCTGTTGGCTGAAATAGGAAATGAAGACCTTTGATAAGATATCCTTTACAGTTCTTGGAGTTCATAAAATTTTAATGGGAACAGTTTTTTTTACAGTTTTACAGACCTATTTGGTGCATTCGGTCTGATTTATTATGCCGTAGGCAACTTTTTTTTGTAGAAACAAGTTTAAGCATGTTTCAATGCAGTAATATAATACCTATTATTGTTAACTTTAATATACATTTACAAATACCTACTAACATTCTAGTGATCTGAAGTTGCTTTTGGTACCCATTCGTACACGTAACACAATAAGCGATTAGCATTTCAATTATTACTGGCAATTTCTTTACACAATAGTGTGTGTAATCATTTACATCATAAAGGAATGCATGGCACATGCTAATATCTTTAAGTGTCTTTGAAACTAAATACTTCATCTTTATGTACATTGCTCAACTGTTTGACGATTTGCAAACTCACTCTTAGTGAATACAAAAAATACTACATATACGCTGTTTTGTATTGACATTTATAAAAACAAATTAACTGGTACCACGTGAAACGTTAAAAGTATCAGAGCCGAACATATTACAAATTATATTGCATTTCATGTTGAGTAACTAAACACATAGTACAATAAAAACGATAGTACATTCACATACGGCTTAAACCATCCCTATTTTAGATAGAACTGTGAAATAATAATGATAATGATAAAATGTTAATAACATACCTTCATTATAGCACTCCTTACTGACTGAACCTTAGGTTTGGGCGTAGGTTTGGCCGTGTTCGGCGGACTCTTCTCAAGGAAAGGGCTGTTTTCTGGAAGACCGAAATTCTTTGGCAAGTATTGTTCCAAGTCGGTACCTATAATGGTATCACAGGTTTTATGACAAATGCACTAGACATCACTGTGTCGACATACTTAGAACTTAAAAGTATGTTAAGTCGTGTACGCACATACCTACGTATCCGTGTATAATACATTACACTTACACTAATGATAATTAAAATACAAATTATACCTAATATTACAAAGTTAACCCAGTACGTGCAGCAAACACAAAACGCGACACAATAATGATAAATCCATGCATTCATTAGAATTACCAGACATGATGCTACGTATGAATTGTTAGAACTTTGAATTTGATATGTTGTCGTAGGTGTCTCCTGCCAATTCCAACATGACGCAAACATATTATGCAAATGAAAGACGAAGTGGTTCATCCACGCAGTTATGTTATATTTACTAAGTATAGGTAGGTACTCGTATATTTTCGAACTGGTGTTCTGCGGAATCTGCAGGTTTAATCAGATATTACGACCATGTTTGGAGGGACCTTTTAATAGCAACTTTATTTGCTTATTCTTCATTCATAATTTTTTACACAATAAATTTATTTTGCCCTTTTTTAAGATTTGTACACCTACTTCATTGATTATTGATTTATTGTTATAAAACTTTATAAATCCTAAATGCTTTATGCTTGTTTTTATAAAAATTATGCTTGTTTTTTTTCCACGAAATCCGAACAATTTTAAACTGGTTTACATTAGATGACGTAATTTCAGACCTCCTTTACGAATGAGTCGTACCTAGATCTTTTGCTGTTGTCGCAGAAATTCACCAAAAAATGTCGCTCTCTGCAGGCCTACCAGCAGCGAATGCTATCTAATAATTTATATTTTTCGGGCAATTGCAGTTTTAAAAATTGTCCTTTTTGGTGACATTGCCAGGTCAATATTACCATGGATGGCTAATAAAAAAACAGAATAAGAATAATAATTTGACTCATATCTCTTGTCTTACGCTGCTTTTATGGCTAAGAGAATTTCTATTATGAATTGTATAGTATAGTTAGACATCGCAAAAATATAGAGTTCGATTAGATAGACGAGCGATTTTCCAAATGACTAACGATTTTTTTTAACGAAAAAGGCTAAAATTCCCATTTCCCAAATAACTTTATATTCTTTTAGTAAGCCTAGTAAACATTTTTTAACGAAACAGGCTAAACTCACAAGACACATTCTTGTTGTAAGTTGTAGCAGATGGCATCACGATACTATGTATCTATCTAACTACCTATCTACTTCAGAGAAGTAAGTAAAATGTTAGTAAAACATTCACATACGATGCCAGTTAAATGAAGAATGCCAATACAAATAATGGGTTCACCCACTTACCTACCGGGATTATCACGGTTCGCCGTCACCCCTTTTACCCACAAACAAATTTTCAAATCAATAATAAACCAAATAATAAACCAAATTAAATACATAGGTATAAAACTACAACGGAATAAGCATGCAATAACTCATATTTACTAATAACAATAACTAACAATCTTCTAAAAAATCACAAGAAACCAAATCAAACGCAAGTTATTTTTTTCTAACATAATATTATACAGAATAGATTTCTACACGGTTTCAATTCTATATAGCTCATAAGAAATGGTGAGTTAACAGTTTCCACATTAAGAAGTAATTGCCAAGTTTCATATGTAAGTAACTCAAGGCAAGTTAAGGAGGTACTAAAAATTCTATTGTAAACAAGCTGGCACTAGTGGTCTCGTCTTACTCGTCTAGTCAGTCGTTCTAAGACATCTTGGACAAACAATAAAACGTTGGACAAACAATGAAACGTCCATAAAGAAAATGTTTCGTTGCGTTCGCAGAGTCAGCGTACTTACTAATGTTCTTGGTAAACTGTATTCCACTTCAGTTAAAACACTAGAAGTAGGTAGTTATTGTACAAACTAGGCATTACTATTTATAAAATAATAAACAAGTTCCCACTCGCGCTACGACCGCTCAACTAAAAAAATAACTATAAAACGAAATAAACACGTCCAAGGCTAAATTAGTAACTTGCATCCACAAATTAAACCAGCACCACCATAAACACCAACTTAATATTCATTAACAAAAAGTTACCTTCTCTCCGCTGTCGCGAAGAGTCGAAGGTTTTCCTCTTCTTGACGGTCATCTTTTCGCAGATTTTGACATGCTTGGCTAGGGACTGGGGTACGAAGGTGCGTCCGCAGACGGGGCACGGGCAGAGGGGGAGGGGTCCTGATGGTTGCGGGGGGACGGGAGCTACCGGGTGCATGGGGACGGGCGGGGAGGGCGGAGGGCCCGCGCGGCTGGGGGGCGGCGTCCGGTTCAGCGGCCGGAATGACTCGCCGCTGCTCGAAGCCACCACTCCCGTCGGCTCCGGGGATGGAGACCGCGATGATTTCGCTGACTGCTGTTCATGTTGCCGTTTGCCTGGAACAGTTTATGATGACAATTAAAATTATAAATAAAAATAATTAAATTATAGTATAAAAGGTAGGTAAATTGCAGCAGGTATTTTCTGGACTCGGCCTCAGTTACCAGCAATATCCCGCAGGTTCATAGAGACTTTATTTTTTGACATTTGATATTTAAAAAATCAAACCCTAACAGAAAATCCTTTGATTTTTTTTCCACAGATAACAGGAAAATTTCTACAAGTTTTGCATTTAGAACGTCACACACAATTGACACAATGCAAAGTCATGAATTCTAACCAAAATATCCTTAGGACCAAATCTATCGCATAAGGTAACGCACACAAGGGCGCTCGCAAAGTAAACATGACGCAAGCTGCCACAACCTTCGTATCGATTTTGTAAAATATTATAACTCACTCAGTCACGCAATGTTATGGCACGTAGCATTAGCGAATTAACATGTTTCTAATTTTGGAACTTTAACTTGCAGATAAATAAATAATAAGTGCTTACACCCACAACCAATTCCCTGAAGCGAGTGCAATGGACACATCAGACATCACAAAGAAAATAAGATGCCGAGAACAAAACATTTCTCTACATTTACACGGATGACGATCCGCTGAACTAGCTGTAATTTGCTTAAAGCATAACTATGGTTTTAGTAATTATATAAATCTAAACGACAAAGAAAAGATTACAATGAAAAGGGAGTATGATTAAATAAAAGATAAATTTGTAACCAGCAACCAGAAAAATATGACTGACCGAATAAAGAAGCATGCAATGATAATGATATTGATGATTCAATTCACAAGACGTTATCTGTAATAATCAAGGCGAAAGGTAGCATTACGAAATACGTTATTTCCAGAATTCCGCTCCAGTCTAATCTTGATAACCGTTTATCGTTAAATAGCAGACAAAATAGTGTAACTAATAAATTGATTTGTTTCAAATTTAAAAATCAGTTTAAGCATTTGTTTAACTTATCAGCTTAGCCAACAAAAATAGTGAGCAACTTATGGCATATAACAAGAACAACGTTGTACTCGTATAGTTTTGCTATAAGAGAAAACTATATTCAGGTCAGTGGCCCAATTGTTTAACTGGAATGGTTGCCATAACATTTAACCGCTCACAATCATGCTCGATAGGAACGAGCTAATACCATGAAATAAAATGGAGTTCCCATAAATACGGGATCAAAGAATAATTATAAAATTAACAATAACAGGATCATTGAATCATTTAAGACCATGAAGCAGCTCAACTACAGCGCTTTTGATTATATTACCAAATAAGACTCATTTGATGGAAGAAGTAAAAGTCGATGTAAACAATTTTAATTTATAGCAGAACTTTAACACTGTTAGATTACAACGTCTTTTTATAAAGAGCATTATTGCAAAAGCATGGATGTAGTTACCTCAATTCTAGGAACAAACCAAGTTCATAATTCACATACAAATAAAAGTAAAGCGAGGTGATCTTTAGTTGAAACTACGATAGAAGTTGTAGTAACTGAAATTTGCATAATTCGCGTTGTGCTAAGTAATTCATTCATAATTCGTAGTTGATCGGTCACTTCCTCTTTACAAACATTCGTAAGTGTCGACTCCATTCCGGTTTGTTTAAACAGCCTACTATCGTTTATGTTTATATGTATACCTAATTGTTTAATCTACGTGTCACATACTGAAGTTAAAACCAGTACCGTGACCTTGAATCGGGCAACCATTACGTAATTCTGCCATGTTAGCGAGCTTTAATTTTTAAACATGGAATTTATTTTCGTTATCGTAACATTTACTACATAGTTAAGTACTATTAAGATTATAAGGCTAATGAGTTGACGTGTTCTTAACATTAACTTAATTAGGGTTTGATTGTTCGCGTCGCAGAGCTAACTTAATTAACTAACTTCATCTTACTTTTGTCCGTTCTTTTGTGTTACTTGTTTGCTGTATTGAATAATTTTGTGCTACAAAATGCGATTTTGAAATACAAACTATTTTTCTCTTTACATAATAACGTAACAAACTTAAATGTAACAAAACAAACAATTAGGTAAGAATTGCTGCACCCTAACCGTGAAGATATGGCTAAATCCTTGAAAGTATGCAAAAGAAGCAAAAGAGGAAAGAAAAAAGTGTAGTGAACTCTAGGGAGATCGAACGAGTGCGGCGAGGCTCAGAGCTGGCGCATCACAATCGAGGGCGTTCAAGTGGCACACATGACTGGACTGCTAATGTAACACAGAGCCACCGGCGAGGCGGATCTTTTATTTAAAATAGATAATGCCCCCTTGTCTTCAATACGTGCTTTTGCAATACGCTAAGCTAATGTAACAAACACAATTCTTTGGCAGTACTCGTATGAAGGTCACACGAATTGAGGAATCGATTCCTAGATACACATCAAACAACCATAAAGAAACTACTTACATTTTAGGTTCATTTAATTAATAATATGTCAAAGGTATTGTTAGCTACATCACAATAGACGTTTGCCTTCACAGGAGATCCTAGAAGCTTCCCATGTCGATGATAATGTCAAAACTGAAGAGACAAGAGGGTTAATTTCGAGAAATGAAATAGTGAAAACATCTCCCTCATCGCCACTGTTTATAAAGAACAGACGAAACACTACACGCATAATCAAATCAATTAATAACTATGAAAATTCTGACAGCGTAGACGATGGGTCTCGTGCAGAAAATGTCAGTAATAGAATTAAAATTTCTCTGAAATAATCCACGGTTCTCGATACAAAAGAGCATAAATCGAATATGCGTTGCACGGTACATCGCTCACGCGTGCCGCGAACGTAAATTGCTTCAGGTTTTATTCAACATTGAGTTAACAAGCGCACAGCTGTCTGCCATCAACCGACATTAAAAGATCGAGTGCAAGTAACGAGAGACAAGCAAATAACACGACGCCCATATAAATGCTTCATGCCTTGACAACTGTACGTTTATGTAAGAAAAATCTTCCCTATACGGAGAACGCAGAATGCCTTTCATTTTTATAATTATGTATGTACATATATTATATTGTATACTCAAAGTAATCCTGCACCCATCACAAAAAAAACGCAGTATGTGCTACAACTATTCAATAACGGTAAATTTATCAGTATTATACAAGCAATAAAGTAATCGATTATACCTGAGAAGGGATATCGAGGTGAAATAGGAGTGAAAAACAGAAATGAGAAGAGGAGTATTACATAGCAATTGAACGTAAGTTTTACTTTTCATAATCATAATCATATAATCATAATCATTTATTTGCAGTAAATGTGGTAGTACAAAGGTGGTATTTTAATATAGTTAATATAATTTTCACACATTTAGCTTGTCCAAGCATGCAAATATTTAAAGAATTGTATTATAAGTCTAATAAATCTAACGGTATTAATTAATGATTTTCGTCAAATAATACTCTAAATAAAATTGAAGTTAAATGTCAATAGATGTAGTACATGTCAAAATTAATAGTCCATTCAATAGCGTTCAATTTCATTCTATAAATAATAAGAATAATGCTTAAATAATAATAATACTGCAATTAACATTAAATTTGAACAAGTTCATTTACAGAATAGAAACATTTATCAAGTAGCCATGTGCTTAAAGCTTTCTTAAATTTTATAAAAGGTTTATCTTTTAATTCATTAGGTAATTTGTTATAAATTTTAACTGCTTTCAATTTCATCACTGATGTAAGGAAATTAAAAAAAAGTTAATGAAAGGAGGATAAGTGGATGAAACAGCATTGGAGTTTAAAATCGAATATAAATTGTGTATATGTTTGAGACATGACAACGATCTATGCAACTGGCTCTAACATCGTCGTGCAAAATGTGTATTTGGAGAATCTGAATCATTGCAAAATGAACTCAATCGACGATTAGTTAAGTTTTAAGTCACCTAAATTCAACATAATGAAGCAATAGTGATCGATGATGTGATGACACTCATTTAATATTATTAAGAATTAAATTGTTTGTTATTAATGTTATTATATAGCAAGTAATATACCGAGCAATGAGCATCAATAGCTTTATCTTGAACGAGTTCATGACTTACTCGATCACTGAAGATATTTTTTAATAGCAACCGCAAGCCACAACTGTTCTAAATATCTTTTACATTACGATCGTACAGAAGACTGAGTAACAATTATTGGAACTTTTATAGCCCGCTGCAGTGCTGTTGTAACATTTAAACGTCTTTGCATCAACCATCAGTTGCATCGTTTTCGATTTTTAACTTGTAATGAAGACGTAAACTGACGGCTCATCGGTAAACCTGTTCAAACTAAACAGATGTCCTTTTAATAATTATAATTAATTATTACTGAATTTAATCAATCACCAGAAATTGATATATTTTTATTTAGCCCATACAATCATAATTATATGGTAGTTTTTATATTGATAAGAAGTAAGAAAGGGTCTCCGACTATCAGACCACTTGATGCTAAGTGGCCACTGACATAACCTTTGGGACACTTCTAAGACTTCAGGCTTATCTTATTGGTTACAGATGTACCTACGAGTATTCGGTGCTATCTCAGTAAGGGTCCTTTACCTCGATACTCTTTAAAAACACTTAAAAGTTATTGAAGTGGTTGGATTACCAAGCATGGTGATAACACAAAGTTTAGTTCAAATCGAACAACCTTAAACTCTTAACCCAACATCAAAGGCGAGTTCTAAAGCCATCTCCTTCGCAGGCCTAGTTATGATAAACGTGTCGGAGAAGAAGCAAGAAGAATAGCCCTGCCAATTTATTCACACATCGCTGAAAGCAAACAATGGCTGCTGACGAGAAACCAAAAGGAGAGTTCTCATGTTTCAACGCTAATACTATCTTTAAGGAAGAAACAGTTCACAAAAGAGAAGAACAGAAATCATTTAAATTGGATCATATTGTCGAGAAACTATTATAATAAATACAGTATGCAGTAAGGAACATTTTGCTCTGATATTCATTGAGAAAATACGAGGGGTGTGAAAGACGACAGCATTTCCAGAGGGGTGACAAACAGTGCTTGGCTGTTCCTGGTACAAATCGAGAAACACGAAGCCTTAAGGTATGATAGGGGGAAGTTGATTTGGATTTCCTTTTATGACGATAAAATTCTACGCAAACATATTGCTTAGAAATAGTTTTGTCAAAAGGTTAGATGGTTAAAGTATTTATGTATTGATAATGATATAACTGGCCACTATGTTTGCTCTTAAGGTCGCCTACAGGAAAATCTTGTGAAGCGTCAACTAATGCATAACTAATGAACGTAATTTAAATACAGAGAAGATATAAAAGGGCGGAGATACGGATATATAAATAAACTTAATTACACGCAGCATTATAAAAGTTTTATAAGAGTTTTAGTAAATAGTGTCGGGTTCTAAAAAAGGGGTTAGTCTATTTATATGCAGCGACCGTAACTAAACGGATCGTAGCGAGCGGAAGAGCCGACGTTAGAATTAATTCTACCCGATGTATTTCTGTCGACACCTTTTAATCAGAAGGCCCGTTTTAATTTTTAGTAAACAAACTCCGTATAATGTTTCAATGAGAAACGACAAATTACGTCCTTTAACTTTAAGAATATTTTGTTACAACCGTAGGTGGAGAATTTATCATGACATTTTATGTGTCTAGTATGCTACAACATCATCAGGAAACAACCGTTTGCAATTACGTGTAGCAATGCGGGCCACTCTAAAATGTCGTCAATGGGCACCATCCGTACCATACATTAAACCATTATGAATATCATGAGTATGTAGATGAGAACTTATACTGTTAGAGGTATGATATTGGTAACAAGTAACAACAACGTCACTTTAAAATTATCACCTTAACATTACCATCATAAAGTGATTTATAAGAAACCCAAGAAAAACACGCCTATAATTAGGTAAGTCTTTAAATCTGTATATTGACTCATTACAAAAGAAAGCGTTACTTGTAATTTAAATAAGTATTGGGTATAATTTGCGCGAAGAATGCAATAAAGACCAAATTACTTCCTTAGATCGAACATCCCGGAAGATGGCCGTTGAATAATTTTTTGTTAACATTATCGCTATAAGTTTAAATAAGCATTTATCTGTCTTTATGTCTTTGTCAGGAAGCAGCGAAATACACGACTTTTTTAAACTAGGAAAGTGCACAGAGTAATATAACAATGATGCGGCATCACCACAGGCAACAGAGTAGCTTAATTATCCTCTTACTTGTCATTTCAACTGTCCTATCAAAGGAAACGGTTTGTGAATTTTGATATTTATAAATATTTTTACAAATATCGTATAAGTAGAATATAATGTATATCTACTTTCGTATTTTTATTATAATTTGAATTATACATATAATTAATTGACCACCAATTTGAATGTTATGTTTAAAATTTACAAATTCATTCGGTTTAGGTACATTTTATTGGAAATGTCTCCATGTTTCTGAGTTTGTTTATCATTATCTTAGCATTTTTCCTATAGAAGTCCGTTAAATAAAAAAAAGTGACCATAAGAATAGTCGCAAAAGCTTTTTATGCTTTTGCTAATCAATATACAGTACAAATTACAGCTCATATCCAAACTTAGGTCACGGTAAAATTTATCGTGCTCAGATATTTCCCTATCGTTGATAGTCGGCGGGGAAACAAACACTTTAAAGATTATAGAGACGTCTTGTCTTGACTTCTGACATGAGAAAGTATTAAAATGATGAAATTACACCGACAAACGTCAATCATAGTACGTACACGAAATTTAATGCGGGTCTGCAGGTGAATGGAACACTAAAAAACCGGCCAAGTGCGAGTCGGACTCGCGCACGAAGGGTTCCGTACCATTATCTATACAACATTAGACACTATATTAAATATTACCTTTTGCCCGCGGCTTCGTCCGCAGTAGAGTGGTTTCGAAACGAAATTTTTAATTAATTAACTTAGATTTATAGAACCACATAAAAATAAAGTGCACCTTAAGGTAAATAGAATGTGTAACTAGCGAGCCTTATGCATACTTCAAACTCTATCCGGAAACTTTGTGCTCACCAGTTATTCCTGGAACTATAATCTCAAACTAACTTCTTAGCAACCATCCAACTTTTCTCAATGTTTATGGGTAAATTGCCCCATAATATTAGATATTAGACATGATGCCCGTGGCTAAACGTGCGTAATTTTTATATTAGATGTTAGATGATGCCCGTGGCTTCGCGCGTGTGGAAATCGATTTTTTACAAATCCCGTGGAAATCCTGAACTTTTCCAGGATAAAAAGTAGCCTATGTGCTAATCCAGGGTATATAGTACATATCTCCATTCCAAATTTCAGGCAAAGCGGTTAAGTAGTGGTGGCGTGATTGAGGAACATATGTACATCCAAATCCAAACATCTTCACAAACATTCACATTTATAATATTGTATTAATAGGATTCTGTGAATATTTCAAGCGTCTACTTGTTGATGTTATTATTATCGAGCAAAAAACAGCAAAAAATATGTTTGTTGTATGGGAGCCCCCCTTATATATTAATTTTATTCGGTAATTGTTGTTATAGCGGCAACAGAAATACATCATCTGTGAAAATTTCAACTGCCTAGCTATCTATTTTATTTAAATTCAATTATTTATTTTTAAAGTGAATATTAAACTAAATATTCTGTGAATATTTCAAGCGTCTAGCTGTTGCCGTTATTAATATCGAGCAAAAAACGGCAAAAAATCACGGTTGTTGTATGGACTGTCTAGCTATCACGGTTCAAGAGATACAGCCTGGTGACAGACAGACAGACAGACAGTGGAGGCTTAGTAATAGGGTCCCGTTTCTACCCTTTGGGTACGGAACCCTAAAAAGGTTTACGAAAATAGAACCGCGTCGCTTGGTCTGTTAGAGATTGTCATTCTGTAATTAAAACCCAAATAGGTACACTGAATGGATGTGCACAACATTTAAAACATAATCAAATGGGAATTTATCTATTAAATTCTATTAATATTATTATAAATGAGAAAGTTTGTGAAGATGTTTGCTTTTATTTTTGTTCCACGCCACAGCCCACAACCACTTAACCGATTTGGCTGTTTGGAATAGAGATAGCCTAATACCCTGAATTAACACACAGGTTACTTTTTATCCCGAAAAAGTTCAGGGTTTCCGCGGGATTTGTAAAAAATCGATCTGTACAGAGTACTGAAGCCGCGGGCAAAAGCTAGTATGTGTATATTTGTCAATGAAGGAGATTGTCTTTAGGAATAAAAATTTTGTATACTAACACTGCCTATCCATGTGTGAACCATTTTAACAAATAGTGTGAATTTCATATGTATTTAATCGGTCTCGGACAAGTCAATCAGAGGTCAAAAGAACACTAACAGATGCACTAACGATTGATGTATTATTTGAACAAATAAATGGCAATCATCAGCCATCAACAACCCATTAATTTAACTGACATTATAATATCATAACATGATTACTTGATGATTACTAGTCAACGTATCTATCAATCATCAATTTACACGCTATGACGCTACCGACTATCATCGGCTGTCGTCCCCAAGTTGCCGGGCGTGAGAAGAGCAGTATTTACGATGGCTTCTAATAATTTCTTTGGACATTAAACCCCATAATACATAATGTCGGACACTTTCATCGAAAGGTTACACAAGATGGTATCTTTCTTTTAGAATATGTCCGTGAGAAACGTGTGTTGAGCTGACATTGGGTTTAACGCGTTCATTCACGCCTTTTATACAAATAGACACAAATGTAGGGTTTTGGTTAAATATTTTGTTTTTAGATTTTCAATGATTAAAATCTTTTGTTTATACCTTTGCTGCCTACGGCAATCACCGTCTGTTTTCTCTTACGTAATAAACTAATTTAGGATGCCGAATTCATTACTTAAGATTAATTATTCGCTGCAGAGGCGAAAGCAAACTGAATCATATTTCCAATAGACGAATAGAAATCTATCCCGCGTTCACGGTAGGCGCGCCGCAGCCGCGCGATTTCATATGAAAACTAATATTGTTACATTCTCAAATATCTTCTCAGAATAAATAATGACCGATGAGTTGAGAATGACAAATGACAAACAATGCACATGGGGGTCCGAGTTCAATCCTGCACGGATCTCTAATTTTCAAAGTTATACCTACTTATTGCAGTCGTAGTAAGCTCGTTAGAAATGAAGTTATACTTGTTGCAGTCGTTAGAAATGACATATTATCAAGTACTTTTTTGAAATAAAAAAATGTGAGGAAACTGCCCATTTGAAAATTATATTTCCAAAAGTGCTTGAAAGAAGAAGTCTGCCAATTCGTATTAGGCCAACTTGGATGACTATCATTATGGGCTATGGCTTTAACCCCTCACATAGTTAGAGGAGTTATTGATGGAATGTGTCCGGAACAGCAGCCTCAGAAGGCAGTTAAATATGAACTGCGGTCACATTGGCGTCTGTAATAGTATTTTGGCTGAGCCGTTATTGGTCTCCGCGAGAATGCTTTACAGGTTAGTAGAGAACAGACGTTATTCCTTGTAAATTGACATGTATTTTGTAAGGTGATCACATCAGGGCGGCATAATCGTTGTTACGATAAAGCCCTTTTTTTTAAGAATAAAAAAAATAGAGGAGTCCCGACCCCGCAATGGGACAAATTATAAGTAGGATAACTGTATAATATACTCTAAGGATAAGATGATGATGAATGACAAATAGGTAATAATTATGTATGTTTGTTAGCATACCGCTGCCCATTATATCGTGCTTATCAAAGAAGTGTTTCTTATGTGTTTTTCCTTTTGTGGTGTACTATTATTATAATAAATCATATAAATATATTGCTACATTGTAAGTGTGCGCTTCCAGTGCACATGACATTGAAACATTGTCATTATTGTTAACGATGCATACAATACATTTAGAGTTGTTCTTTAGTCAGGTGCACGGCCGAAATTGTTGCTTAATGATACATAAACATCGCATTGTGATATAACTTTTACCAATTGTGTCTAATATGAATTAAACTTCGTTTCGTTTTCAAAAATCTGTATAGTGATTATCTTCAAAATCACTATCGTCATCACGAGCAAATGACATTGTTCAAGCGAATTTTATGGGAAAAAATAATTTAATTATTTATGTACAACAAAATGCATTCCTAGTTTAATTAATATGTGTAAGTAAGTACTAAAATACTGTAAACATCCATATTTGTGAATAAATAAAAAAACATCCATGCTATGAAACTTACAATATTGTTTAAAAATATAAAGAATAAAGACTTGTAATTTAAACGTTAAATGGCAACAAAGCATTGAAAAAGAATAAACTGGAAGATAATCAAATCAATGAGTGTACTGACCTGACACTTAACCCCAGCGCATGTCTGTGGGATTAAGCCGCAGAAATAGACTACAATCGCTGAGAAATCGACATTAAAGTCAATGATAGTAAATAACATTGGAGGTATTTTCAGACAACAATATCTCTAAGCATAGCAAGCTTACCAAAAATAATAAGATTGAAATAATTAACCTACTTACCATTCAAGACAAGTAACTTTAGCTAACAATAAGTAAGAAAAACATCTCGTCGTGTAATTTTAAGTAACGATATATCCCAAACACTTCAAACCATGTTTTGTAACATGTAACAGTAAGCGTGCCAAGCGTTGCAGAACATTTGAAAGATAGAAATCACGTTAGCTTTTTCTGCGGATTATAATTAGATGTTTCTGCTTCAACAGAAATATTAAAGAAAAACTAGTTTTGTTGAAACATTTAATATTGGTTCATTAAAGCGAACCAATTTAACCAATAGTCAGCGAGCATTTAAATTATAATGAAAGAAGATATTATGATCATCAGATTGTAGAAAAATATACTACGCGCGTTGAAAGGAACTACACGGCCACAAAATGATTTCTTAATCACCGGTTTTAGTTTGTTATTCATAGATAACATCTCCACTGGGTCACCTACCTCCAAACATCGCTTCTAAAAGTATTAACAATGTATTATAATATAATTCGGGCTACGGACAATAACTAAAATTTCACTCAGGACCAATATTTTTAATTCCCGATGATTCCAGAAATCTACTTCAGAGAAAAGATATCAAAAACTATGAATAAAATGCTCCGAAATGAAATTCAAAACAAGATTATATATCAATAATTACTAAGTAATTACCGATTAACGGATTTATTGAAGACAATGCGCGAAAAAATTGAAGACAATGCGTTAATTCAACAACAAGTCTTACCATTTCTACGCTGCACACAAAAACAGGAGAGCATTTAGAGCAGAAACGTACAAAAACTGCGCGTACGATACATGTAACGTTCAGCGCATGAGCCTGAACACTGAACAAAATACAATCATAAACAGCGAGTTTCCAATATCGTCGGCTTTTAGTCATTTAGCACTCGCGACACGCGCTTATCAGCGGTTTGTAGTGCTTACTCTAGGTTATCTATGGAAAACAATGCTCAAGTTTCACGCCGAAGGGGCACCGGACAGGATTTCGCATGGACGACGGGAATAATATGCATGTCGATGTTACCATTGTTTCGTTGAGAAATACGAGCCCAAGTGGCGACGCGACGATGAAAAAATAAATAACTCAAGTTCGGATTGTTACGTAAACAGGCTAAATGTAAGATCGCTTTACACGGTCTGATGTAGGTAAATCATAAATTGTTAATGACGAAATGAATGATTTAAAAGGTAATATAATTTTTCTTCATGGAGAAATTAAAGTACAATGACATGTAGTTTATTAAAAAAATAATCATTGACGTTTATATTAAGTAAAAAATGGAAAATGATTTATCTTTGTGTACTAAGGTTTATAAAAACTCATAATTACAAATTAGGGAGTAAATGGCAGTCAAATGAATCATAACGTAACTTACTGTGTTTAACGAACGTCAATAATGAGAGCCAGAAGCTATTGAATAGAAACTTTTACCCCATCTTCTAATCTTGATCATGATAACATCATAGTATCCAACAAGCAGTTGTATTGTCATGAATTTGTAAACGATCTTTCCGACGAAGAAAAAGAAAACCAATCACTACTTCCTACAATTGTAGAATTTACTATTTATAGTGAAACGTAACTAACACTGAGTAGTAACTTAAAAGTTAAAACACATGGAACAATAATTAATAATTAAAATAATTACAGCCGAGACAAATAACTTTAGGAATAAAAAGAGGATGTTAAACTGTCGCAATAAATAAAGTGCTTATTTAACATCTTTTCGAGTGACAGGAAATTTACAGACTTCATTAAAATCACTTTAGACGGGGATGTGGGTTGTTAAAAACTGAACAAGCAGCTGTTCATCTTATATAGGGTGTACGGTAAGTTACAAAAAAACTATCAGCTGTACGCGTATAGTAGTAGTTCTATAATAATAATTTCTGATCTGAAAAAAGTGTGGATAATATTTTAAAAAATTAAGTAATATTACTTAAGCTTAAATAATTTTAAACAAGATTTTTTTTGATAAAACTACAAATAAAGTAATGTAATTTATAGGTATCTTAAATCTGGCATTGTTTGCACCTACTACATCTTCTCACCAGCTCCCAGGGTTGACTGGTAGAGAATGCCATCAGGCATTAAGTCCGCCCATTGTACCCCTTAGTATTAAGGTTACAATAAAGGATAAATAAATAAATAAAGCTATTATTAAACAATTGTGTGTAAAATTGACTGACAGGGTTGACTGGTGCACAATGCCATTAGGCATTAAGTTTGCCCTTTGTTTCTTCTTTTTAAGAGGTGACATAAACATGTAAATAAATAAGTGAAATAAATAAATAAAATTATTATGTTGTTTTCTATAACTTTATTGTGTTGCCACTTGCCCTACACGAACAAATCCTTCAAAGAGTTATTGGGAGAATTGAAAATTGAAACGCATCATCAATTTTTAGAAACATCAACCGATTGATATTTACTATTTTAAGCACAAAAATTAACCTACTTGCACAATATTCGCCAGCATTTGAGAGTATTTTCAACATTAACAGTAAGTATACTTCTAAAAATCACAAATGGAATGCATCTATGATCTACTTAATGCAGTTAGAACTCTTGATCTATTTAGGTAAATTAAGCCGATGCTAATTATATTTCACGTCCTACATAAAATAAACTAAAGTATGTATTATCCGACACTAAAGGTTTAAAGCCACGTGAGAAAAAATATTATACCGGTTTTTAATTGAACAATAACATTATGTAAGCCACTTACTTTTCTTGGACCCGAATAATGATTTGAGTTTTGATATCGTCCTCTTCTTCATGTTCGTTTTATTCTCACGCTACGATTCCAATTCACATATAACTGTTGCTTGCATCACACACATCAGCCCAAAATACACTAACACTGCGTCCTCAAGTTTTTAGGTAGTCAAAGCTTTTTGCTCCTTTTGCCGCTCTTATTTCCGTGCTACGAAAATAGGTCCATCGCTACACTTGTAGCATACCGGCGCAGGCGCATCACTGTTGCGTACAAATTTCCTATAACATCTCTCTGTTTATTGTTTCTTCAAAGAGCACATCGAGTATATTCACGCAAGAAGCTGTAACTCACATTCCGACGTTTGATCGACCCAAATACAAACAACCATTTTAGTCTTATCTTCACACTCGTGCTTATCAATCTAGTGTGACGTAATGCGATGAACGCCGGAAAAAAAATTACGGAATAAACAAATATTTAGCAGCAATTACACGCGCGGTTTACCGGACGAACGACGAATACTTCCTAAGTAGACAATGAATATTTAATAATATTTAAAACCAAACTGGTTGTTCCATCGACTGCATCGATCAAAGTATAAACGAGTTTCAATTACAAGAGTTACTGACCGTTTAAAAGTAACGTATATTTTTAAGGGAGCTGTCGCGATAACGGCTATTCTTGACCATGCTGCAAACGCAACTAAGCCGAAGCGCCGCACGCGCCTCGCACGAGTAGAATGGAAACCGCGGAGCTAGCCGGTATTGGTACTGACACAAAAATTGTTATAAACGATGAACCTTCTTCCGTTGACAAAAATTGTTTCCGTTGGAGTCTAATCAAGCGACGGAACGTGATAGATGCGTCTCACTCAAAGGGAACTTGGACGGTTTCATTGGAGCAGTGGTGACAACACCGGAGACAACGTATCCGTTCGCCCTTTTTAGAAAAAGAATTAACGACTGGCGCTTTTCAGAACTGCCGCTGCAACAAAAGCGAGTCGAAATCGTGGGGTGGGAGAGGTATGGGAACGTTAAGGGTTGGTAAGGGTGAGCGAGATGTATGACAAAAAATACTTCAAAAGAATGCCCTTTAAATGTTGCGAATCGAAGTGAATGGTTTCTCGGGATCTCGGGAATAAGACGAAACATTTTATTTACCTATGTTAAAGACCACCTTAAGTTAATGTTTCAAGTCATCTTATAATGTATTTCAAGTATGAAGTATATACAATAGTCAATTAATATTTTTACTCTTAAAATTCACAAGAACATTATTTATTTTAAACTACAACAATGAACAATTTACAATATAATTGAATTTAATTGTTAGAATGCAGATGGCAAAAAATAAGGCATTCATTTATCGCTAAGTTATTTATGCTCAGATAATAAACGCAAAGCAAGAAATAGTAAGCAAAATATATTAGTTTTTTATAACCTTAATAATTATGGATGCAATTTACACATGTCTGTATATCAAAATGATGAGCACATATGAAGCTGAAGAATCTTGCAACACGACACTTTTAAATATTAGTACAAGCCTAGAGCAATACAAGAGTGCGATCTGTAATGCAAATGCAAACATGGCGTAATTATTCATTGCTACCAAATCTGTCACCTAACGTTTCGTTATCTGTGACCTTTATGCATTTTATTTCGCTTTGTAAGAATTACTGAAAGTTGTATGCAATATGTATGGTAACAAGTAACAAATTGTAAGTGCAGTTACAAAATAAACTTGTTTAGAAAAAGAACAAAGTCACGAAAGATCATAAGACACGATCAAATGAGGTCTATTTGAATTAAAGTTCATTAGCATTACAATGTGAGTTAATAATTCATGATATGTACTAATAAATGAATAAAAGAGAGTCCCCTCTCTTATATTTAAACATAGAGATTGAAAAAGAAATGATTGAACACAATGATATCAATGTAGATGAACGATAATATAAACGCTGTGAACATTAACTAACATTAGATTTTATTACCAATATTTAGTTATCATAAACAAGTAACAAAATACGAATTGGAATAGACATACTTTTTGGTTCACTAGATTCCGCCCCTGAAGTGGTTTCACAAACATATAAACGTCCAAATCATCCCACAGGAACTATAACCAGATAAAATTTACGCTATTTTTTAAGTCTTGATATGGACTGTTTGTGTGCCAAGTTTCCCCAAACGTCCAAATATCTTCACAAACTTTCGCATTAATAATATTAGTAGGATTGGCGAACAGATAGTGGGTTTATCTGCAGTTAGTGGCATAGACACAATATTGCCTATTGCCGGCGCTGTCAATTAATTGCCTTTGGTTCTCTCTATAATCAAATAACCTGTTGTTTTGCAGTTTTTTAGAACAAAGCACTGAGTTAGCAAGACTTTACCCCCATCTTATCGAGATCATTGACGTGAGTCGGACCGTGGCATCACACTCGAATGACTTGTAAATATTCATTTGTTATGCACGTACAGTACAATCCATACGATCCTATTGACTGTAGTCAAAAATAATTATCTATCTAATTAACGTATTCTTGTATTTAAACTTATTCTTCCAAGAATAAATAATGACTTTTAAACTGGAATTATATCGTAATCGGAAAAAGAGCCAGTGCGGAAGTAAATTGTCTAGATCATAAAGACAACAGTAGAAAGTCTACTTTCTTAGTATACCTCAGATGCTATTAAATCGATAGAACCGATAGTAAATCATTTAGAATGTTAAAATGTAAAAATATTATCTGATGTATCTACTATTAATAATGAAAGCAATTTTTGATCTTTACAGTTACATTGAAAGTAAAAAGGGTGATGACGAGAAGGCTTAAATTACATCAATTTGATTAATAATACGTTTCATTTGATTTATCGAATTATGAGTAACCGTGGTAAGATCTCTATCGGTCCTCTAGACCACCAGCGCTGACAACGTGACAGAAATATGTCGGTCGGTGAGAACTGAGAACACACAGCCTCGTGTCGTGAACTTCAACGTAAACCGGTTATTATATAATTTAATTGTAATGCAGTACCTACTTATTTACTTGCCGTATATTTAAAATAACTCGATCTTTAGTTTAATAAACAGAATAAATTTTAAGAACGTTTCAAGTAAAAAAAGCTTCGTTTTTGCTGACTTTGTTTTCAAATATATTGATAAAATATTTAGTGTTGATAATTGGGATATTAAAATTGGGATGGTCTAAAAAGAATCCATCTCTTATTTCGTATCAATATTTTGACACGTTATTGTCATGGTTATTTCGCACTGAATAAGGCACTGATGCACGAATTTTGAGTTCATGCCGAACGTCCATTAGGATTAGATAAATTTTAGCGTGCATTCTGTGCATGCATTGATATAGGTAATTATGTATGATGGCCAACATTTATTCTATGATAATTGTTTGAATTAATCAACTGAGAGTTCAAAGGTTCTAACTTAAATATTATTCCACGCTTAAGTTTACTTTACCATACTTTCGTCGTTGGTTCACAAAAAGCACATGACTACCAAATTTCAACTCATATGATCTAGTAGTTTGTAGTTTCGGAGAAAATTGGCTGTGAAGGGCGATCGCTCAGACACACGAGAGGTCTGATTAATAAGGGTTCCTGTTTTTCGTTTTTTTTTTCGTTCGGAACCCTTAAAAATAGCTCCGACTAAAAATTCCGTGTATCTCAGACAAGAAAATTCCACGATCGTTAACTACGTTTTCGTGATCACATTGTAATTTAATCAAACACTACAGAGAACTGATGCAACAATTTTAAAAGCTCAAAACGTCACGTCGAAAGCCCGCACACGGAACAAGTCGTGTGAGACCACAGTGTGAGACAATGCTTGTGTTTCACCACTCTGTGTTCCGTGGGTTTCACAATGACTGGACGTGGTATTTTGAACGTGCAGCTCAACTATCAAACATGTCAATCAAAAAAGTCAGACGAGTGTTCCGACTATCGGGAAGACGATTCATTGTGACTGTGACTAAAAAATGTGAAAAGATTCCTCATCTAAATATATTTCTTCCGTAGATTTTATGCCTAGGAATAAGGTAAACCTTTTATGCCTGGGATAAGGTAATCCTAAACCTAAGATGCCAACATTGTATGCATTGTATTGCCATGTAGTAAACAGGATGGCGAAGGTAGTTCTTATTGTTATTGTTGAAAGTTGTTTGAATATTTGATGTTTAAAAATACAATATTTGCTCGTTAGCTGAGAGGTTACAGAGAACTGAGGAACCACATCAAATCCATGCTTGATAAAAATTCCGACGAATTATTATAACTCAGGATTTTTCCGTGTTACGTTTGAATTGAGGTTTGAAAAAGTTTTGTATAAACCACAGGTATAAACTTACTTTCTTCTATATGTAAACTTACTGAACATCAAATCTAATGTAATCTGATATGAATGATTGAACCTAAAGCTAATTGATGTCTGTGGATTGAACCGATTTCGCCGAGTAGAGGCACTAATATTATAAAAGTTATGTTTCCATGCATTTCTAGCATTACATAATGTAATTTCAGTTCCTTGCGATAATAACATTAATCCAACATTAAAGTATTATTTTAAAGTTTTGGTTCAATTTAGCTATGGAAACAAAGATGTCAACAGCTAAGAACTGCTTTTTATCGTGATACTGTGAAATAAAATACTTATTTATAGACATATCAAATGTCAGATTAGGTAACCGCAACATTTACAAATGGCTAGTATTATTTATTTTAACTCCTGCTGGATATGGATTATGGAACAGATTACCTCTCAAGTTCTCTGACAAGGCCTAACAACTGATTATATTATCAGGCGTCGTCATTAAACTACGCTGTGATGTACCAACCAATACCTAAATAGCATATTATACATAGTATTAAACGTGCTCTGCGAAACTTAAAAGTTGTAGTGGCTAATGAGAAGATTTCAAATAAGATAGTCAATTGTATTCTAAAATCCGACGATATAGGAAGGTGACGATTACGATTAAGGGTCACATATCAATTGTATGAATTGTATCATCAATCCCTATCATGATAATCATCATAAGCCGTTGGTTGGGTTATAAGCGCTTCAATGTAATTGTATTTAATTTATTTTTGTTTGTGTGCTGAGGCAATAGTCAACAGACAGCTATGACCGTTATCAGCTTGTTGAACCTTCATGTCGCCCACACATTTTCGATCGGCTTGAGCCACCTGTTGTTGCGCATATCAATCGTCTATTATGAATGGATATACTATGCAAGAGCGTTTTTATTGCAGACACCATTAACAAATATTTAAATGACACTTGTATTTCTAAAGAACTCATTAACTTGTTGGTGGATACAACATTACAACGACAGTCAGACAGATGAATAAACATTTAGAACACGAGGCAAGAAGCTGATTAGTGATTAACAAGGCAAAGTAAAGAAATATAAAGAAGTAAGCAATAAAGCACAGAGAATAATAGGTTAAACTGATCAAAGTTTGTCATTAGCTGATTAGTTTTTCGCGAAATGTGTGCTCCTACTGAAGGTAGTACACGCGACTGTATTTTTTTAAATTATAGCTATTATACAACGTACTACTCTTTCTTCTGTGATTATATTATTATGTAGAAGGTACCAAGAGTACCTACCAACCAATAGCAGTAAATTTTTTTCTAAATACAATTTATTTGGCATTACTGAGTTTGAATAACATTAAAAATAATGACATAAATACAGATGAATAACCCTGGTGAAATAAGTCACCGGTAGATATTTCACACAATTTCTACCAAATTCTACTAGAGCTACCCTTAGTTGGAGAGATGCTATCTTTCCTCTGTTTGTGTGTCTATTATTTTACTAAGTTGTGGTTATTGTCTATTTTTGATGCATGTAAATTGTTAGTAGTAGAAAATTTTGGAGTAATATATTATGATCCACGATACGATTAAAAAGCCCGTAGTTTTGTTTACTACTACCTAAATCACGTAAATAATAGTACTAGCTATTTATATAGTCAAATAATATACAAGTAGATAGTTCCTCAAATTTAGCACTAGAGATCACATTACATGATAATGTGCAAGACGTGACTTTAACTGATACACGACAAGAAACAACGGTAGAATCCAACAATGACAATTTTAGTTTCACACGACTATCCACTTACTATATTGTTTCTTGGTACTGGTATGAGTTTGTGAGATTGTGATACACTGGTCGCTGATTACTAGAAAAAATGTTTATGAGCCATTGAAGTAATATAGAACCGACACCGCGAACACCATGTATGTCCCAATGCATTGGCGCCACGTGGCTTCAATCTTCAATGGATTCGTTCGATTTTGAAAGGAGAGCGGGGGCTCAATTTTGAAAATCGAACCTCCCGGGTACACACGTTTTGTTCGAGATATCTGTTCTATGACATTATACTTCAATTTTATGAGCTAGCATTGTTTAGACAACAGACAACATTTACGACAGTCAGAAGTTCAGGCAGTTTTTCATAATACTGAAACGTAATATGAATAAAATTATGATGATACAAAAAGTTTCGCCTCCTAAATTACGTTCCGGCAATCATAAAAGAAAAACTTTAACAACGTTTCGGGTATCGGTTTGCAGATGATATTCATCATTTTCCTGTTCTTATATTTCGCTTTGTTAAACGATGCCTCTTGCTTAATTATTTTTAAATCCGTATTCGTTTTTGAAGATCTGTTAACGATACGTTCTACATTCGCAAGCTATAGAAGCAAATAATTTAAATTTTGAAATAAATATTCCTCTTCCGATATACTCGTAAATTATAATCCATATTCTGTAACAAAACTGCGTTGTATTGTACATGACCTTCAAAAATATAAGGGTCATCGACCACGTCGACCATCGAGCAAGTTAAGTGAGGTGAAGTGAGACCTCAAATGAATCCCACACATAAATCGCGTATCTCGATGAACGTGCATTTAACATAATAATATCTCATATTATTTACTACGTGAAGAATAAAACCAAAGAATTATGCACCTAATCACTTTCACGCACCGTATTGATTGATGAAATTTATGATTGATTGATGAAATTCAAGATGAGAGAGTTCGATGGTAAACATCGACATGTGTAATGTACATAATATGTTGTTTGTCCTAATCAATACGATCAATATGTACGGAATCAAACCCGGTTGCAATACATAAACATACATTCGAGATCCATGTCATATGCATGGGTTACGTTACGTCTATTTTAACGATGTCTTATCAAATGAAAACTGGTGAAGCGATAGCGTAGTACTTTCGAAATGTTTCTAAGCAGAGCAGCGAAGGCGGAGTGAAGCACCAACCAGCATACTTCAACCGAAAGGAGACTTTGATGGTTTCTAAAAACCATGGGCTAGA
The DNA here is from genome assembly GCA_963932265.1 of Thymelicus lineola. NCBI lineage: Eukaryota > Metazoa > Arthropoda > Insecta > Lepidoptera > Hesperiidae > Thymelicus > Thymelicus lineola. Next base: position 9,189,140 of record OZ010697.1, read on the forward strand.
AGATCGACATAAGATGAAAGAATGATTATTAAGTTATCCGTGAAAATTTGGCAAAGTGAGATTACTAAAACAGGCGAAAAAAATCGTTAGATTTCTTGACAATGTCACCAATTTTGCTGATTGCCAAAATAAGGAACAACTCCGGCGAGGAATTATAGGTGCAAGGCACTGGTTTCTTTTTCTGTGCTATGACAGCTATGTTTGAAAGTCACTTCCCCCTGTGAGTGACGTTTTCGTGACAATCACAAATATATTTTTTCATGAGCTCTCATCGGTCAATTGGTCAAGGGACAGTTTATACTTTATAGATCATGCCCAGCCGAATAATTAATTAGTTCATTGGAATAAAAGTATCGTAAACGTAAAATCGATTTATATATTTCTACAGGTATTTTTATGCTTTTGAGTAATAATGAATTTTATTACTAAGTACGATGATAATACATAGTTAACTTTTTAATTATTCATTGCTTGCAATTTGTTTCATTATTTGGACTTATAAATACTTACAAGTAATAAATCAATTCAGATTACAATATCGATTTATTGTGTAACGTAAATTCACAAATACTAATTTTTGAATTTCTCTTTTTCTAAACTGCGAATTAACCTGATATTTAATATTTAAAAATAAAAAAATATGACCGTAATTTTCTTTTTTTTAAACTCTCATTTTAGTTGTTTCGGTCGGAAGCCCAAAGTTCCCGTCTCCTTTCAATTTAGATTAATTTAATTCAATTGAACCTTTCAGTCGGTATATTTTTCAGGTAAATCCATGAAAAAACGAAGATGCCATTAAGTAGAGAAGAAATGTTTGTTACTCTTTATGTAAGTACACAAAGGTTTAAAACTCACGCGTCCTCAGTTTTTTGCTACAACTAGGACGAATGAAGCGGCGTGTATTGATTACAGTGTAATCTCTTTTAATTACAGTATCGATTGAGTTTGGCGTACGATAGCATTACGTACGATGCGGTGCGGTAAAGTATTCAAGTGGTGGGATAAAAAGCCCTATGTGAGTGACGAGGTACCCGAATGACATCCCATGTAACAGAGTGACGACTGACGAGGTATCTGGAGACGTTATAATATTTAAATCAGATATTAAATAGTTTTTATAAATAATGGAATCAGTAAAATAAAATTGTTACTGATTTATATCTATTACATAAATAAAAAAAATTAGGAACTTTGTTCCAACAATGATTTACAGTTAATTTTATGCCCATTGATCTAGAATTCTAGAGTCTAGACCCACTTGTTGGTTTTGAAGGTTCTAGAGCTGACTCAGTCGTTGCGACTGTAATTCATGTCCCGGTAACTACGTCTTGTATTGCTGATCTCAAGGCACGAGTAATTAGGATATTATTATAGAATTTTAACTCTTTCTTCTATATTAGCTTGATATAATTGAATCAGAAGTTTTCTTCTCCTGCCAGTAGAGAAAATTGTAGGATTATCCTTAAAATAAAAATAATATGCCGGATTAAATAATAATATGCCGTCAATGCAGGGATTTCATTATTATTGAAGAAAAGCACTAAAGCTATCGATTTTTCTTATGTTTAGCCTAAATTAGAGAAGTCTTTATCATGTAGTATTTCAGCTTCAGGTTCAATTTCGGATATGATGTTCTTCATTATCAGAAAATACAATATTTTTTTAATTTCTTCAGATTTATACTTACGAATGCACATTAATACATTGGAATGTAGTTTTTCGCTATCCGTGTTTCAAATAACTCGCAATAATACACACAGAACACGACGAAAACTCTTTGCAACTATCTGTACTATCTGTGTAGTAAGCAGTGGCGGCCTTAGGGGGTGGCGAACGGGGCAACCGCCCGGGGCCTCGCGCTTGCAGGGGCCTCGCGCTATCATCCGAGTTAAAAAAAACTTTATATAGCAAAACAAAAATATAATAGGGATGTTGACACTAATTATAAATTAATATAAATTTATGTCTAAAATATTAGTGGTAACATTTAAAGGCCTAAAATATGATTTTTTTATTGAAATCAATCACAATAAATTAAATATCATTAATTTAAAATGTTAAAAATTGTACTCACTGTCACGTGACCTCAAACGCCATTTTGAGAATATGACGTCATTGGAACAATTTTATATGGAAATTCAACAAACTTAGTAGACAGATAGTATTGAATATAGTTTAGTGACGTCACGTGACGTTTTTGGTGAGCAATTTGATAATGATATTTATTTATCAATTTTTGTTTTTAAATTGAAGATTATTATTTTTATAATATTTTTATCGTGAATATTGAGGTTATATCTATAAAATAAAATTGAATCCTAAAATTATTCAACATCCCTATTGCATAACTAGGAACGGAATACTATGATATACAGTCTTCGATCAGGTGTATTATAGATCGATGTATACAGTAAAATAACAATAAAAATAAACATAACAATGTTTATTTTTTGTTATTTGTCTGTATATACTATAACAAAACCGAAACCTTTACAATATGCACCTACGTCGTACCTCTAGTATTCATTTTGGTTTATCTCTGGTTTTCTGTCATGATCGTAATAGGTTTTTTGTGAATCTTACGTATTAAAATTACAAAAGCGTGTTTAATGTATGTACGCATTAAAACTAATAAAATGATTATTTAGGTGATCGTGATTCTGGAAGAAAATTTGAATCGGTCAGTTCGAAAAGAAAACTAGCTCTCAAAGGAAAAGGGTAAATTTATACGAGCAAGTTCAAGGTCAAATTAAAGGTGTTAAAAACACTGAATAATTATTAATTACTACTGAAATAGTAAGTGGAGAGACTGCGGGCGACTACAAGTATTAAAAACGGTGACTTGAAAATACTTTGTGTAGTTTGTATTGAAATTTTGACAACTCATAATAAAAACAACAAAACACTTTAGCATATATTTAATCTGACCACGTTTTGCGGGGTCCCTTCCAATTTTTTGCGTAAAATACAATTATTCAACCTAACCTAACATTTGAGTTCAGTGTTTTTTCATGGTAGGGGACATCGCTCCCTAAACCTCACTTTTTTAACACGTTCAATGCGGCACCCATTTTTTATTTCTTTCCATTACTGCGGGACAAGGCGTTTTCAACCTGGTGCTAAACCTTTCATTGTGGCGATACAAGTTCTATTAGACCCGGTAACGCTTGAGAAACTAAATTCGTTTTTTGGCATCATTTTAACAAAAAATATATGATTTTTTGCCTTGAACATTATCTATAATGAAGTGATTTATATAAATCTGAAGGCGTACGTGAACAGCTTATTTTGTTTAGAATCTGTAGCTAAAATAAAATACAGTGTCTTTTAAACCCTGTGCCGCACTGAACATGGGAAGTTTTGCACTTCATTTAGGTTTGGGAAGTAAAAATATCGATAACTTTATGTAAGGTTTATTAGAAAAGAAAAAATAATTATATTCAATGTTTTTCATTAAAACAAGGTAAACAGAAGTATTTTCGTCACTCAGTTCATTTCGTAATTTTTTTTAACTTTTTTTTTAAATGACAGCTCCATTACTACTTTCCTCCACCATTTCACTCCTTTTATTAACGTTGTATAATAAGATGACATGACATTTGGTCACTGTACTCTATTACTTTTTTAGTTTCTAACTAACTTTTTTAGTAACTAACTACTAATGTCAACGGACTTGTGCGTTTTGTCGACTGTGAACACAACACTAGCCGCATGAAGCTAGCGCAGGGTGCGGTACAAGGTGCGCGAAAGTACCAGGTGTGCTCGACCTGGTACCGCACTGTATTTATATTTTATTTCTTCAGTGCGGTACCAGGTTTAAAAAATCCGGTATTAAGCTGGCCACACCTTAAAGTCCTACTTTAGTAGCACATCATAAATAAGGTGTTTTTCGATCTGGTTTCGCATGGAACGTGTTAAGATATTTTGTCGCAAATACATAATTTCCCCGCTTGGCTGAGTATACATATATAACCTACCTTTAAGAGTCGCCCATGTTTTATTATTAACCCGATTAATAATATCTCAAAATAAAACAGCTTGAACATGACCTACGTGAGTCCGCGTTTTAATATCTGAAAAATGTTGATCGGGAAACCTTTAAAAACCTAACACAGACTAAAAGTGACATATTGCAATCCAATCCTCATTAAATCCACGTGGCGTGGGGGGTTCTAAAAAGCATGTGCACATGCAGCAGTCGTGGATTTGTCAATAGGCCGTATAGGCCGCGGCCTAGGGGCGGCAGATTTTAGAAGATGATATATGTGATTTTGCTATTAAAAAGTGGCGCAAAAAATTGTAATTCTTGTTTTTTACGCACATTCTTGGTGACTAATTCAGTGCCTTCCTTACTATGAATGAAAAATTATTATTTTAGAAAGGTACATGGGGCGGGGAAAATAAATTGGCCTACACTCGTAAAACATATAAATCCGTCATTGACATGCAGTAGTAATGTGGGCGAATATCGCGGCATTATGTACTCGTGGCGTTCACCCATGCTTGGAATGCACTGTTCGCTTTCTATCAGGTGATGGAGTCATTGTGGTTTATTTATTTAACTCTTTATTGTACACCAATAAAATAATACAACAACAAGTAAAGCAGACATAAGGTACAAAAGGCATCGCTATGTAGCGATAAGACCGGCAAAATAAAAAAAAACTCTCAAATCAAATCTAAACACACACATTTTACGGAACGGACAAGGGCCTCGCAAGGATCTGCCGCCCTGGGCCTCGCAATGACTAAGGCCGCCACTGGTAGTAAGTATAATAGAAATATGTTTATTTATCTGACTTTACCCGTATCCTTTGTTTTTCAACGCTTACAACTTAAATACATACATTTCGTCACATTCAAGTGAGTCATAAGTTATACAAAATGCAAATCATTATGAATTTTTCTTTAATCTACCGGGTACCCCGTCAGTTCACCCAAATTGTAATGTTTTATTTGTCACTTATGGGTTAAGCAGGACAAAATACACAACTCTAACATTGGCTTGACATATTAAATTATTATATTATGCAGCATAATTTATCCTCCATCTATATTTTACAAGTTTTCATAGAGGTAATGTTTATAATAATATGTAGAAATAGTAAGACGAGACAATGGGAAGACGTTCTACTACTGCACGAACTTTGAACCAAACCAGGCAATTTTAACGAACCTAAATTGATGGCAATGAATGTTTTGTCGTTCGCAAACATACAAGTAGGTATTTCGCTCAAATATAGCTGTATATTATTGATTATTATGGGTATATTTTAATAAAAAGCGTCAACTGTAAGTTTTGCAAAATAAACGTTTTAAGTTGAAGCTTAGCTTATGTAAGTCGGTAGGTACTAGGTACATAACATATTCAAAATGGCAATAGCTTATTTCGTATTTCTATTTAATAAGGGGATCTAATGATTCGTAAATTAATTCATTATTTTTCTTACTTCATATAAACGCCAATATTATTTCTTTATCGCGCATAATCACGCACGGATTTGTTCATCGAATAGATGTTTTATACATATAAGACAAGCTATCTCCACCAATCCGCACGGGAGCAGCGTGGTGGAGTATGCTCTAGGCCTCCTCAAGAGGAGAGACCCGTGCCCAGTAGTGGGCCATTAATGGGTTGAAGCCAGCCAGCCATCCTATCAGATTTTCAAACTTTATTAAAACACATTTTCCAGACATATATAGACCAATTAACAAAACTATTGGCGGGGCGGCCGACGACATCGGTATCTATTTATCTAACGCTGATTGCTGGATGCTGCCGCTAGTCGTTCAATGAAAAAAAAGACTATTACGTAATGACATGAAGTAATTGGTTCAATTAGTTATTCATTGACAGATCGAAACGAGTAGTGGACAGACCTATAATTCCATGGCAGACGGCATTCCAGACATGGCATGCCTTACGTTGACCAAATCGAGGCACTCTCAGGAAGCCTTGGCACCATGATTTACAGACTACAGAAACAACAACTCCCATTGTTCCTGAAGCCTCCAATTTTGGAGTACCTTGAATACTTATTTCGCGCGCTAAACTGCATCTAGCAAGCATGCGAAACTTGCTAACTATAAGTCTATATATATCTACATATATATCTATATATATCTATCTATAACTATATATCTTGCCTGGGTTGACGCTCGAAGCCGCAAAGCTCCGGATATTAGATCGAAGAAGAAAGCCTTTAACCTTGCCGCCAAGTCCTACAAAAAGGCATTACAGAAAGTGAGTGTCGACCGCATTAGACATATTGGCGCAAAAGTCTCTCGCCAGCCATGTGGCAGTAGAGCTTTTTGGTCCCTCGCCAAAGCGGTCGAGACTAACTTCTGTCGTCCCACGCTGCCTCCACTGGTAAAACCGGATGGCTCTCTGGCTCATACAGCTGAAGAGAAAGCGAACCTTTTCGCATCTCTGTTTGCTGAGAACTCACGTCTAGACACTAGCAACAACCACCCACCACAGATACCTAATTGCGGTACCTCTATGTCAGAGGTCCGCATTCACAATAAAGAGGTACTTAAGACCCTGCGAAGTCTAGACGTGAACAAAGCCAGTGGACCTGATGGTATTCCAGCGGTAGTATTAAAGACGTGTGCACCCGAGTTGTCTCCTGTGTTGACACGCTTGTTTCGCCTCTCTATCGAGACTGGGATAGTTCCTAGATCGTGGAAGCTTGCCAACGTGCAGCCTGTGCCCAAAAAAGGCAGTTGTGCTGACCCCACTAACTATCGGCCTATCTCAATAACCTCCTTACTCTGTAAGATTATGGAGCGTATATTGAACACACGGTTGATGGCATACCTAGAACAGAACGATCTCCTTAGTGACCGACAGTACGGTTTCCGCCCAAACAGGTCGACAGGAGATCTTCTAGCGTATGCCACTCACATCTGGGGTGAAGCCCTCGAGAAAAATGGGGAAGCGCTTGCCGTTTCCCTTGACATCTCGAAGGCTTTTGATAGGGTTTGGCACACTAGCCTTATGTGCAAGCTTCCTGCGTATGGCCTATCCCCTGGCCTGATCGACTGGATCAAAGACTTCCTGAGTGACCGTTCATTCCGAGTGGTTGTCGGAGGTTGCTCGTCGCAATCAATGACAACCAATGCCGGAGTTCCTCAGGGGTCTGTTCTCTCTGCAACACTATTTCTGCTGCACATCAACGATCTGCTCATGCCCGGTATCTATGGGTACGCAGACGACAGCACGGTTGTAGAGAGATACCTGCCAAAGGGTCGGGCCAGTAAAGACCATATACAGTCCGAAAGAGAGGCTATGGTGCAGCGTATGAATCTTACACTTCAGGCTGTCTCCGAATGGGGCAATGCCAACCTAGTGGGATTCAACGCCACGAAAACACAAGCGTGTCTGTTCACCGCTAAAAGGAGTCCGTTCACCTTGACTCCTACTCTTCGGAATGTATCCCTGGAGTACACCGACCGCCTTCAGTTATTGGGCATTGAGATATCCTCGAACCTTAACTTTGGGCGGTTCATTGAATCCAAAGCTAAAGTGGCTGCTAGGAAGCTTGGAATCCTAGCAAAGGTGCGGCGGTACTTCACACCACAACAGCTCCTAACCTTATATAAAGCACAGGTTCGGCCTTGTATGGAGTACTGCTGTCACATTTGGGCTGGTGCTGCCAAATGCCACCTGTCAGCATTGGATTCAATAGAGAGGCGTGCTAAGAGACTCATTGGTGACCATAAACTGGTTGAGACCAATCTTCAGAGCCTTGAGCACAGGCGTAGAGTTGCCAGCCTCTCGGTGTTCTACAGGATACATTTTGGAGAGTGTGCGCAGGAATTATACGATTTGATTCCGCCATCCCCTTTCCACCATCGAACGTCCCGACGCACGGCGGGTATCCATCCCTTCGTCGTCGACATCCCCCCTGTACGGACGACGCGCTTCGCTTCATCATTTATTGTACGTACAGCGAAGGATTGGAATAAATTGCCCGCGTCGGCGTTTCCGCTCGATTACAATGTAAGTGTCTTCAAGGCAAGAGTGAATAGGCTATTACTAAGTTAATGCGTCTTACCACCAACGACTTCATCGCCACTTACCATCAGGTGGGATTGTAGTCAAGTATTAACTTATAAGTTATAAAAAAAAAAAAAAAAAAAAAGTCGCCTTCGTCGGAATGACGTAATAATTATGTAAGTACCTAATGCTTAGCGCGTAATTGCATATTTACTACCCATAGAATGTAAATGAAACAACCAAGCCTAACTTGCCTGTTCCTTTTTAGGCTCGACTTAATATTGGTCAGGCTACTCAGGCCCCGGAAGACGGTGAGGAGGAACACCTCTGGTTTTTAGCCGGTAAGAGTCCGGCATAACCCGACAGCGCCCCCCCCGCGCCTGTCGGGTATCCATGAGGATTTTTCAGCGATATCAAAAAAAGGCTACTCAAGCTACAAAAGCATGATTACTAGCTCTGGCTATACAGGACTACAGGTAAGATTTATTTTTGGTTATCTAATGAATGCGTGCGTGCGATGTGCGTAACGTATAACGATCGTAAATGCATCTGTTTGTAATCCTTCAATAACTTGTTCGAATGAATTGACAGCGATTGAGATTAGACATGGAAAGGATTTACTCAAGAGTTTAATGAGGTAAACTCGCTGTAGCTGGTAGGTACATTACGATCAATAATTGTGTACTTAGTCTGGAAATTTTTTCAAAGTGTTTTGAAATTATAATTTCAAAATATAATTGTATTAATAATTTATAGAATCTTATATTTATTACAAGCTGATTCCCAAGCGACTTTATTCGTAATATAATTTTAGTACACAAACTAAAAGTCATCCCCTATTGCAACCTCTCTGGGGATGAACCTTCCCTAAAACTTAAAACTCTGTGCAAGTTTCATGCCTTTAAGTCCACTGGTTTAGGCTTTTTATTTGGTACGATGATTTTAAATGTATTCGGCATTTATGTATGTTATTAAATTTGGAAAATAATATATGTAACAAAATGAAATCCTTTAAAAAATATATTGAACTTTAATACCTAAAACTAATTTCAATTGATTGATGTACACATATTTTTACGTAACTAATATATTTTGCATAATGATTTACTCTAATCATCGTAGCAGGATTCTATAAAAGGACCTTCACAGAAAACCTGTTTCGATTTATTATTATATTAATTTTTCAGTTCCAAGCTTAAAGTGGTTACTATTACAGATTTCTTTTTAACGCAAGAAATTAAATTATTTATTACTCACCATCATAAATCTCCATCTCTCTTACGGCCTAAAATTAACAAAAGTTTTTATAAACGTTTCTATGACGACGCATGACAGCAAATATTGACGTACGGCTAATTTGAGTCGACTTGACGTTTATTTGATGCTTTGACAGTTTTGACACTCTGCAGATAGCATGTGATAGCATATCTTGTCTGCAGATAGCACAGAATAAATATTCTTTAGTTCTTGGGAATACCCATGGATATATTACTCTAATTTGATGCATAACTTCGTAGAGGTACCTGAAGACGTATGACGTCACAACAGAATGATTATTCGACCAAATTATAAGGTTATTTTGAATCTGCCATCTATAATTTTGCAAATCTGATTTCAGATTCGTGATCAGCAACCTTAAAAACCTGTATGAAGGTGTTTTCAGATATTTTCTACGATTCAATGAGATTTGACCTTCAAATGACCTTAGTCGGTCCTTTGAAAAGGTCGTCTGACTGAACTCAGATTCGGAATCAGCAACCCAAAGAACATACTAATATAGTGGTTTGGTAAAATATGCAGAAAAACTTTTTATTTTATAAGACTTAAGGTAAACCCGAGTTATACAGTCAAAGGTAACATTTTTAAATCTGTTATCCCCCATATCTCAAAAACCAAAGCTGATCCCCTCCTAAAAATTTACCAGGTGCATGTTCAAATGATAAACAATGATGTGATAAATTAACATAACAATTTGGAACGATTCTCGAGGTTTTAAAAACAGGCTAATTTTGGAGTCATTCTTTGACATATTTGTATGACGCAATACACATACATACATACAAACATATACATTAGTACTACATGCTATAATTATACACCTACCTACATAAGTAAGTATTTTACAATAAAACGGCCACAGCCCTTTTGGAGCACTTGCTGTTTAGTCCAGTCAAGAAATGACTCAAAAGAGGGTATAGAGTGCGTGAGCAGGAACCTAAGCGATTTCTTCAGAAACTTGTTCAGGGTGCTTAGGGAGATAACATACTAAAAGTCCTGGTGTCTAGGAGGCGAGCCGGAGGGAGGGGGGGGGGACAAAGGTCCCAATTTCAGGTTTTTCGACAATATCTCAAAAACGGTGCGTTGTAGCGAAAAATGTTCTAAGATGAAATAAAAGCTTATACAATTCTCTATAACTTTAATTCTGTACACTTCTTCCATATCCCCAACCGTTTTCGAACTACACGCTCCAGAAATGTAGAAATTAAAGTTATTCAGCGTGATTACTATTATCTGATGCGAAAATTATCTTAAAATTTACTGTAACCTAAGCTGGGAGTACCTCCAAGTGGTGAAGGCAGTAACAGTAAGAAATCGCGTTTTTTATAACAGTGGATAACTGAGCAGAGACGGGAAAACAATCATGATATTGATGAAGATTGCTTTTCGCTCAATATCTCTAGTGCTCGCTGTAGGAAACGCGACTAGTATACCTACATTCCTTCGGGTTTAAGTTATTATAGGTTTTCGTAATTTTATTTTGTTTGGCACGGTAGCCTAGCCGGTATCGCAGGAGGGCAGACACAAAATATTATTTTCAGATATACATACATACACTGTTATTAGTAACACAATTGGGTTATCCAACATGAGTACAAATAAGAGTCTTGTATGCATCCTGTATGTGACGAGGATGTCGTTTAAGGAAGTAAGGATGTCTCTGAGGGAAAGAAAAGGGTATAATGGCTCTTATTAAAGCTAGTAGACGACAAGTATCAAAGTTTCCTTTTACACCTCTTTTGATTACCAGTGCCGTAAAAATTACACCCGAACTGACACCATTAAAAAAGACGTTAGGTAGGCATCTTTATGTAATGGAGAGGCAGGGTAGTCGCATCTCAGATCTTCTGCTCCACCATTTGACTTCAAGAATCATTGTTTTTCATGTGCATGTTGCCTTAATGAAGACATAAAAGTCTTTCAAAAAAGAAAAATAAACAAATAAACGAGTATCTCATCGTGGGAAAGTAATCTATGTAAGCAAAAATTTCTTGCATAGCCTCTACGACATGGGTATCTCTAGGGATCTCAGCTTTGTGGAGTTTTGGGGAACTGACAGGCTTCACAAGTGAGTAATAGTGTCTTCGTGATATTTTATACAGGCATTATTTCTCGAAGAACATACCTCCTTGATACGATATTTTACAGCTAGAGTCTCAACTGAATGTGCTTTTGTTCAAAAGCTTTTTTATATCTTCATTAAGGCAATATGTACATAAAAAAAAATGATTCTTGAAGTAAAATGATGGAGCAGAAGATCTGAGCTGCAACGGAACTGCCTCTTCATATATAAAGGTGCCTGCCTAACATCATTTTAATGGTTTCAGTTCGGGCGTAATTTTTACGACAACTGATGTGAATCAAAGGAGATGTCAAGTCAAGGAAACTTCGATATTTGTCGTCTTTTCTTTCCTTACTAGCATTAATAAGACCCAGTATTCCCTTTTCTTTCCCACAGAGACATCGTTACTTCCTTCAACGACATCCTCGTCACATACAAAATGCATACAGGACTCTTACTAGTACTCATGTTGGATAACCCAATTGTGTTACTAATAACAGTGTATGTATATCTGAAAAGAATATTTTGTATCTGCCCCCCTGCGATACCGGCTAGGCTACCGTGCCAAACAAAATAAAATTACGAAAACCTATAATAACATAAGCCCGAAGGAATGTATACCAGTTGCGTGTCCTACAGCGAGCATTAGAGATGTTGAGCGAAAAGCAATCTTCATCAATATCATGATTGTTTTCCCGTCTCTGCTCAGTTATCCACTGTTATAAAAAACGCAATTTCTTACTGTTACTGCCTTCACCACTTGAAGGTCCTCCCAGTTTAGGTTACAGTAAATTTAAAGATAATTTTCGCATCAGATAATGATCATCACGCTGAATAACTTTAATTTCTACATTTCTGGAGCGTGTAGTTCAAAAGCTGTTGGGGATATGGAAAAAGTGTACAGAATTAAGGTTATAGAGAATTTTATAAGCTTTCATTTCATCTAAGAACATTTTTCGCTACAACGCACCGTTTTTGAGATATTGCCGAAAAACCTAAAATTGGGACCTTTGTCCCCCCCCTCCCTCCCTCCGGCTCGCCTCCTAGACCCCAGGACTTTTAGTATGTTATCTCCCTAATCACCCTGAACAAGTTTCTGAAGAAATCGCTTAGGTTCCCGCTCACGCACTCTACAACTACTTTATTGACTGAACTAGTTGGCCATACCTGCATAATAAAGTCAGTCTTATCCCGTGTTATTTAAAGCGTTAGGAAGACGCAGGTGTAGCATGAACATAATAAAGAAGAGGTCGGCAATATGATATATGATTCACAACTTTTTTTGTTACACAGTTTTACCGCAAATCAGGTGATGTGTACAATAACACGTGGCAGATACAGAAAGCTACAGAAAAAATATGAATCATGGTGAAATTATGTTGTAAGCTTATTACACAAAACATAAATAAATGAAGCAAATGATTTTGGAAGCATTCTCCTTAACCCGCTAAACTATAGTAGACGTAATGTTAACTCAGATCTCAGATCAGTCAAATCAAATTTTATTGTAAGAACTGAGGTAAAGTAATAGGTGTTTTATTTTGTGCTGTTTCTTCAGTGTATATAGTTATTGCAGTTATTTTTCTTTATAAGTGTGGTCTACATTTCATAAAAGGTAAGTACCTGGGTAATCTTAAAACGCTATTACATGTTATGTTTATCCAGTTTTAATATTTAAGAGTATTTTGAAAAAAGTATGATTAAATAAATGGCTATTAAATATTAAAATAATTATATCTTTACTTCCTATGATACTTTTAAGTAAATATTAAGCATATATTATATTATAATAAATAATTATTATTAAGCATATATTATATTATAATAGATGACGCTGCTGTTCAGTTCATTTGCAATTTTATTGTAATCCGTAAAGAGAGGTCAGAGGTTTGAACATTAGCCTTCTGTTCAAATGTCTCTATATCAAAAATGAATAGTGAATCTGAATACTATGATCCATCAGAATGTTGACAAATTTTAGGATTCAATTTTATTTTATAGATAGAACCTTAATATTCACGAAAAAAAGATTATAAAAATTATAATCTACAATTTAAAAACAAAATCTTTTTTTTACATTTATTTACAGATTTCCATAAAAGATTCACATTTTAGGCCTTTAAATGTTACCACTAATACTTTAGACATAAAATATTAATTTATAATTATTAGTGTCAGCATCCCTATTTCATAATCCCAGGAATCCCACTTACATATCTCACGATCACTTCATTATAAAAAGTCTATGATAAAAACCGTTCTAAATCTTACTTATTACTTTTCTGGTGGTTGTCGGGACAATCCTGTCGACTATCTGGCAACCCTAATTTAAGTACTGTGTACAATACTAAAACGTAGTGTTTTTGTACTCTGTAGTGATTATGGTACTCTGTGGCTGGGGATACGAAACGGATTCCGTGTCGAATTCATAGGATCGAATTTGTTTCATTAACTTTATTAACCCTATTGATCTGGTTTTTTATTGTTTTGCGACCTTATCAGAATTTTTGCATTCTAGGAGTAAAAAACTAGCCATGGGTCTCACGTTATCTAGTGTTTTTACCAGGCTTTTCGGTAAAAAACAAATGCGGATCCTTATGGGTGAGTGACATGACACCTCATCGGTCGAAGATTGCGTAGATTATTTTGTTATTGTCTTCTTGTTTGTTAGCTATTTATATTTTGTTCATTATATTTAACGAGATTTACTAACATTTTTTTGCAGTTGGCCTGGATGCCGCTGGTAAAACGACCATACTTTATAAGTTAAAACTGGGCGAGATAGTGACGACGATACCGACTATCGGTTTCAATGTGGAGACTGTAGAGTACAAAAACATCAGTTTTACGGTTTGGGATGTCGGCGGTCAAGATAAAATCAGACCTCTCTGGCGTCACTACTATCAAAATACGCAAGGGCTTATTTTTGTTGTCGATTCTAGTGATACCAAACGGATAGCAGAGGCTGAAAACGAACTTGCTAATATGGTATGTGTAGCATTTTCTAAGACATTCAAGTTGCGATTGTAATATTACTAAGTAAAAGATTTTCTATTATTAACAATGTTTTTACAGTTAAATGAGGATGAACTCAGAGATGCTGTTATACTAGTTTTTGCTAACAAGCAAGACATGCCCAATGCTATGACGGCTGCTGAACTCACAAATGCATTAAATTTGAACAATCTGAGGAACCGTCGTGTAAGTAATGTTAAATGATTTAATTTCTCTACTTACCTAACATCGTCGCAATAATATATTAATATATAACGAATAATATTTATGATTCAAAGTGTATTAAAATTATGACCTTGGAATTAATTGTTGTATAGAATGCTGATTACCAAGCTATTGTCTTACTGATTTTCTCAATGACTTACTTTAAATGTATACCATGTTTTGAAAATATATAATGAACTATAATAAATAAAGTAAGTTTATGTAAATTATATTGACTGGGTACCTGGTGTTAGGAATGAGCAAGGCTAGTGACTCACTTATCATCTGACTTTAATATTAATTTGTTGATTTTCATAATATTGATAAGAAAAGTACTTACAATATGTATCTATACTAATAATATAAAGCTGAAGAGTTTGTTTGGTTGAACGCGCTAATCTCACGAACTACTGGTTCGAATTGAAAAATTATTTTTGTGTTGGTTAGTTCATTTATCGAGGAAGGCTTTAGGCTTTATAACTTCACGTTGCAACCAATAGGAGTAAAGCATCAATGGAAAATGTTGCAAAAACAGGAAAAATTATTCCTTTTTGAGAGCTTCCATTGTGTGCGCTGCATAAATAGTTTCAGTTACACAAAAATCATATATGATGGATTGTTCTGGAGAGGGAGAGGGAATTTAATGGTCTCTGATTTGTCAAATCTACCAAAACTATAAAAGTTAAAAGTAACAACAAATTACATTGTGATTGTTAGGCAATACGAAGTTCGCCGGGTCAACTAGTCTGTTTATATTGGATCTTTCTAAACAATGATTAAAATTTTTATATTTTTTTCCTCAGTGGTACATTCAAGCCACATGTGCTACGCAAGGCCAAGGACTGTATGAAGGCCTTGATTGGCTTTCAAATGAACTGGCGAAGAAGTGAGACTGCATACCCTCAAGACGGAAAGAACACCACCGAGCTTTCCTTACGTGCTGACAACTTTCCATATTGAGAATGTTGTTTATTCCAATCTTAGTTGAAAGACTAAAAATTATAAAGTAATTTATGGTGTATTAAATATTTATTAGGGTATCTTTTTTGAAAATTCCTTGCTTTATTATAGTGATTCAGTATTTTATTGTATTCAAGTCCAAAGCCGTTTACAAATAATATGTTTGCAATATACCACTGAATCAGTAAATATTGTGGGATTTGACTTCTGGGGTTACTTTCTTCAATTCTATAAGATTATTAAGTTAAGCAGTAAATTATTACTTATTTAATGGTTACAGCCATTGTCTTAATACATTAAATTTTATTTTAATTTTATTAAGCAAACTTAGATATTTTCAATCTATCTTTGATCACTTTTTCAAATAATTTTTTTCTGCATTAACAATTTGGCTGAAGCAGGTATGCTTCTTGTTTGGATATGTGTGCATGTCTGTCTTCACTGTGAAATATGTCCCATGGATGCTATGTATCTGTAACTTCAGTAAGATTATGCATAATGTTACAGATACACTGCCATTCACAGATAATTAAGAGAAAATGGGTGGCTGTGACCATTTTACACCAGCGGGTTCAACCATTAATTAATTATATAATTTCAGTGTCATAGATAACATAATCTTGTGCAGTACTGTTTTTCTCATATAACTTTAACATTTATTTCTCCTATACGTATAAGATTGTACTTTGATTTATGAATGATATAATAATGTTAATAGCCTTAGTTTATCATGCACAATTTAATCATGCTATATAAACGAAATTCACTGTTTTAGCCACTTATGTTCTACTCTAATGCATAGTATTTAATTGTTATCGATTTATAATGTATAATTTTAATTATCTATAAGAAAGTCATGTGTTATTGCTAAGATTTATGCATTTACATTTTTATTGTAGTGTTGATGCAATATTTGCCCTGGATATTTTCTGACATTTTCTATAAGATGGGACACTAATGTTAAAAATAAATTTGTTTGTATCAATTTGAGAGATAAGTCCATAATCAACCGAGATCTTACTGATTTAGAAATATAATGAAAATTACTGTATTTGAAGGTAGTAAAATCTGGACTTGAACATAAAGAATGAATCAGGAAAAATTATATCGAAAGTTGGATCTTTCAATATGATGAATGCAGACTTAAATTCGATTTATATAAAGATATTCATTCAAGAGTTACTTATTCCAGATTGTGATAAAACATGACTTTAAATTTTGTCGAGTGTTTTTGTATGCTTCAACTTTGTAATATTTTTAAATCTATAATATTATAACTAGGTTCTTTGCAGATAATAATTATAAAATTGGGATTTCATTTATTATAAGGCCATTAAAATTATTTTGCAAAAATATATTTATTCAATAAATTGTAACTTACAACATCTATAAACTATATCCTTAGAGAGAGTGATGTGTATATAATGTAAAAAATTGGCTTACATTAAAATTATATTTGGTACTTGTGGAGTAGCAGCATTTAACTTTTATAACCAACTGGCTTTCATGAAGAAAATATAAAGAGATGGTTATAAGAGATGTTAGTGGCAAAATGGCAAATAAACTTAGGTTGTATATACAGTTTTGTTTTCTTTGTATTTCATCACTACTTGTGACTCCAGGATGCTTTCCTCTTTTCAACAAAACTTTTAATTCCTTCTTGTCCATCATCCATATTTATATTTTTTACCATTATGTCTTCGCCTAATTGATATGCTTCAGACAAAGTGAGGTCCATCTGTTTGTAGAAAAACTCTTTACCTAACTTTATGACTCTGCGACTTTTGGATTTAATCTGTTCCACTATTTTGCTGACTTCAGCATCGAGATCTTCAGCCGGGACTACCTTGGTAACAAGACCACTTTCATAAGCTTCTTGTGCAGTTAAAGGCTCTCCTGTAAATAATGAAGGGGAAATTTTATCGTTGTGTAAATACCTCTTTCCAAAGCACTTGAACACCAAATTATTTTAGTAGCAATATTTTTGTTTGCATCTGGATTGAGAGCCCACTTTTTTTCGGCGTAGCAAATAGAGATTTATAGAGAACTTAATTAAAATTAGTTAAAACCTAAAGTAAACACTCATAAATTTCTTAAACGTGAATTAAAGATGTTAAGGGCAAATGTTTTGTGCCCTCAGTTCAGATGCCTACATAAAGTAGCATAGTATAAATCTCAGAAAGAATTCTTCTTTTAAACCTTTAATAAATTCTAAAATAAAAATTATTGACACAAAGATAGTACTTTCTAAGATTTATATTATACTATGCCACTTTATGTAGGCATCTGAATTGAGGGCCCAAAACATTTGCCCATAACATCTTTAATTCACGTTTAAGAAATTTATGAGTGCTTGCTTTAAGTTTTAACTAATTTTAGCTAAATAAATTCCCTATATATCTCAATTTGCTACGCCAAGAAAAAAAGTGGGCCCTCAATCCAGATACACACATTTTTAGTGTTAGGTACATGTCTAGTGAATATTACATAGGTTTAATTGTATTTTGTTGGAAAAAAAATCAAACCTGTTAAAAGCATATGCATCGCTCTAGATTTTGGTACCGATCTTCCAACAGCTATTCCAGGTGTGGAACAAAATATGCCAAAGTTTGCCCTGTAAAAGTAATTAGTAATTCAGTGGCTACTGAGAGAAATCTTAATCTTTAATAATGTAGTTTTTATAAGGAAGAATATTAACGCGTAAGTATAAACAAAATTTTGATATTAATAATCGCCAAACAAAAAGAATGTACTTATCAATTAATTACGCCTTCGTTCCGCCTAAGTAAAGTGCAACGATCTTTCATAGGGCTTGGTGTACATTTCTATAATAAAATCCCAAAATTAATACGTGACTTGCCAATAGAATCTTTCAAAAAACGTGTAAAAACACAATTGTTAGGCAAGGGATATTATAGTGTAGACGAGTAGATTTAAATGACAAAGACGCATGGAAATGATTAGCTCTGCAACCAGTTCCACTCAAAATAGTAAACTTTTGTATGATAATATCTTTTTTGTAATATATATTTTTTTAAAGATGTGCTGAGGAGTTTCTTTAGGCTTTTCTTCTCCTCCATGACAAAGCACCTTCCGAAAAGCCAAAAAATGACGTGCATAAGTGTATCAATGATACCTATATGAATAAAATATTTTGACTTTGAAATCATACAGTGATTGCAGTTGTGCTGTTCATCTTACCCAGGTGTTGAGAATTTGCTAGTTGTAGAACACACAACAATATCACATGTAGCAACCAACTGACATCCTGCAGCCGTTGCAAAACCATTTACCTGCAAATAATTAATGAATATTCTACTATTATATTATAGGTATTTTAACTAGGCATCTCTGAAGCGGGTCTCGGAATGGGGCAGACTAAATTTAGTCCAGTTCAACCCCGAGAAGACACAAGTTTGCGCGCTAACCGCTAAAAAAGCCCCATTTGTCATAGCACCACAGTTCCAGAACATTCCTCTTAACATCTCTAAAAGCATTGGGATCCTTGGTGTCGACATTTCGAGTGAAGTTCAGTTTCGGGACCACTTGGTTAGTAAGGCCAAACTAGCCGCAAAGAAATTGGGAGTGCTCAATAGAGCTAAGCAGTACTTCCTAAGCATAAGCATAAGCCTAAGCCTAAGCATAGGTTGATGCTCTATAAGGCGCAAATTCGACCACACATGGAGTAGGTACTGCTCCCACCTTTGGGCCGGAGCCCCAGCTGGCCAAGTGGATCCGTTCAACCGAATTCAACGGCGAACTATTCGTCTTGTCGACGATCCCAAGCTTACAGACGGATTAGAATCGCTTGAGTTGTTGTGGTGGTGATAATGGGGAATGTTCTGAAGAACTGTTTGGCTTAATACCTGCAGTTAATTTTCGTCACCGCACATCACGTACCAGGTTCCACCAACACTACCTGGATAGATGGCATTCGTCCACAGTTCGGTTCTCACGTCATTTTCTACCTCGCAAGTGTAAACTGTGGAACAAACTACCTGCATCGGTGTTCCCTCTAAGTTATGACATGGGGTCCTTCAAGAAGCGGGTCTATCGTCATCTTCTTGGCCGGCAACGCGTTGGTGACGCCCCTGGTGTTGCTAATGTCCATGGGCGGCGGTGATCACTTACCATCAGGTGACCCGTCTGCTCGTTTGCCTGCTCAAAGCATAAAAAAAGGCATTTAAAATCAAGTTAAATTTACCTTTGCTATAACAGGTACTGGACTTTCTACAATAGATTTCATCAGTTCTGTAGCTCTTTTAAAAACCAACTTATGATTTTCTATACCAGTTGATTGTTGCTGTAAAAAATTGTTTAATTAAATAAAAAAAGGTTTAATATATCGGTATAACTAGACCAGCGTTATTGCCAACTAATTGTTGGCCCCAAAAGCATAAAATCAATATGTTAGATAGCTTTCAAAAACTGTAACCGTTACTGTACAATTTGATGGTTTTGAAAACATTTTAATTTATTAATGTTAAAATTAATGCACTTACTAACTCCTTCAGATTATGTCCTGCTGAAAACACATTGCCATTGGCTGCTAAAACAATGGCTCTAAGTGATACATCATCTTTATTCACATTGATAGCTTCTACGAGACTAGTCATCATTTCAAGTGACAGTGAATTTCTAAAAATACAAAATTAGGAATTAGACTTGTAATACCACCATTTAAATTGAACAATACTGATCATAGGTACTAATTATGTACCTACCAAAAGTTGCTTATTTGCTTACTATGAAAAATTTTGTTTACTTACTTGGTTTTTTCATGATTCAATATAATATTTCTCACTCCATTAGTCTCTTTTGTTATAAGATATTGATTATGAATACTACGAGTTGAAAAAACTCTACCCCAATTCCCCTGAAACATTTTTTTACTTTTAATACCTACTTACTTACCAGCACAGCTTACCAGATAAACTTTTTTAAGTTGTACGAAGTCAGGTGGTAATTTTAATACATGATGTACATTTGATTGTTATCATTAAATAGAGAAGTATTATTGATAAATAATAAGTTTAAATAAGGATTCTTATAAACATAACTTTAATATTCTCTGTATATTTACTTACCTTCACAATGGCGAACATTGTTCGTCCTTACTTAAAAAAATAAAATAACGTTAACAAAAAATATCAGTTGAATAGTCTGTTCATTATCATTATGTTTATAGGTTATGTAGTTTTTGATAACAGAATAATAAACAAAAAAAAACCTAAAAAGTTTAGCTGTCATTTTCTCAGCTGTCACTTATGTCAGTCAGTCAGTATCTCGTAATGTTGCCAGCTTTTGTAATACCATTATGAATAAAAGATGAATTTATTTCATAAATATTTTAATACATTTAAGTTGTCATAATTATACATATGATCACACAAAAATTATGTTAACTAATCCTCTATAGTTAACTATACTCAAGTCAAACTCGGTTCGGACTCGATGTAAACATTGTGTCTGATAGTGTTGCATAGCAACCACAAACAAACAGGCGAATGAAACTTTTTGTTGTAATATCAGTAACTTATTATATACTTTATACACATAGACCAAAACATTATATTTTGTTAAAAGGTTCCAAATTGCTCCTCGTAATTAAGGATGTGGGAGCAAGAATTGTTTATTGATGAAAGTGTAATAAGATGTTGGTTTTTACCTCGTTTTCTCTTAGTGTGTTGTTGTTATAGTTCAATAGTGAGCTAATTAAGATGTCACAAATATCATAATTATTATTTAGTTCTATAATACTTATCTGGTATACGAAACACAAATCAGTTTGTGAAAACCCTATAGAGGAATTTTAATGGTTTGTTTACATCGGGTCCGATTTGAATGTGAATGTAGTATAGTTACTTCGACACTGTCTGACGACTGACTTATGCGTGACATCAAAGCTAAAAACATCTAAGTAGATGTTTTCTTCTAAGTAGATTCTTAGTAGATAATGTTCTAAGTAGATTCTTCGTGTAAGTGCACGAAGAATTACAAAAAATACAATAAACTAATACAGGAAATAAATCTATTGTAGGTAATAATGTAGTGTGTGTACGGGCCAACGAGAAGCGATACGAAAGGTCATTTACCTCAAACACGACTGTGGAGTTGACAATCTATTATTTATCTCTTTCCATCTTGTGTATTTGTCGTAATGTCTCGTTCCCCCGGCAGAAATATGGCAAGGTCAAGACGGGTTTGCCAACATAACATTTTAATTGGAACGAAGTTTCTTATCGCGCGTTGTGAAAGGGGGCTAGACGGAAAATTACGACACTTTTTGATTCTTACGAATGACGACACTTTTTTTGAAGTGATTCAGAGAGTTTTACAGAGATGGCGCTGTACAACAAAACAATACTTAAATCGAAAGGAACTTCGTTCCATCCGGGTGTCCCTTGACACTTCTCATGTTTTTATTGTAAGATTGTTGTTGTTGATTTTATTGTTTGTTGTTATTAAGAGTGGTTAATGATGGAGTCACAACAATGATTTCCTTAAAAAATGTTAAATTTTTATCCCCATTTTCATAAACATTATTATTTTATTTAAATTTATTTTAAATCTAAATTATACAATAATTCAAATTATAATAAAATTAATACAAAAATAATAAAAAATAGAAGGACCCAAGTCACCCAAGGTTGTTAAGTCAACAGACTGAGATACCTCCTTGCTATACCTATCGTTTTTAGTATTATTATTTTCATTTCAAATCATTTTCTTTTTAATTGTTAGCTTTTTAGAATAACAATTACAAATGGTAACTCAATTTGCCAGATATTTTTTAGAATATATTGTCTACTAAAATATGTAATATAACTTTCCAAAAGTTACGCACCCCTGCATTTCCTAATGACCTTGCATTAGTTTTGTTTACATTTCGTATCGCTTGAAGCGATTCGCTTCTCGTTGGCCTTACTATAGTAGTAATACTGCCATATTCATCAAACTATACGAGTTTCTTCATAATATCATATTAATATTGTATCTACCTAGCTAGGTAAATATTACCTACTTACATGGAGTATAGTGAAGTAGAGGTATAAGGAGAGCTATCTCGCCCATCTCTGTGTATGAAGTGTCCGTGAAAACGCGTCCAATAACGGGTGGCGCTGCGGTGCGCTAGGATAAATTTTATATCTTGGCAAACTTCACTCCGTCTACAATAGCTATGTTCACTCTGGAATGGTCATTATTGGAACCTCTATTTTCAGTAACAGCTGGACACTTTTTCAACTTTCCCCTCAAATGAGATGGCTCTCCTTACCTCCATACTCCATGCCTATTTATTACTACTAAGATACAGATTAAAAAAATTATTATACTTATCAGTTTAAAATTTAAATATTTTTTTGGTAATGCAACAATGTAAAAGTATTTTTAAATATTCATTCATCCATTAATGAAATAGGTTATATGATGAACTTATAAAAGGAAAACTATCACGGATATGTTAGCATAAGTAGATAATGAGTAATTGTTATTACTTCGGAACCCTACATTGCGCGTGCCTGACACCCGGTTTTTCCGGTAAATATCGCTACGGTTAACCGTTCAAAAAATAATGAATTTACTAAATGAATTATAACGGAGGTACTTGAAGAAGCTTAATTTGACAATTCTGCTTTAGGTACCTACTGTGCCACATAGTTGGAATTTAGAAATCCTACGAAATTAATTTAGCTGATTTTGCCGTAGGAGTAGATGAATAACAATATTTATTATTTACAGAAACGTCATAGTTGTAAGTAGCGTTACAACGCCACATTATTGAAATACATACAGAATAAATTGCATATTACTTGTATTGCAAGTTAAAAAGCACGAAACTGGCTCTCATCGCACTCAGAGTAATCCGAGTCTGTCAAATCTTCGCCCACATATTCAGCTTGTTCGTCCTCGGCAGTTATGAGTTCAATGACAGTGCTATAAAAAAAATTCAAATTATTAACCTAATAAGGATATAAATCTATGTGGGACCTAAACATATCGCTCACCTAGTAATATAATGACACATCTGCAAAAAATACGAAATTGAGTTTATATGGTATACCTACGTGTTTAAAAGTGCCTAATCTATATAGTGGTAAATATGTATTAATGTCTATACTAACAACCAAACCCATATAATCTGTAAAAAAACGTAAACAGAACCCATAAATTAATTTTAAACATTTTTATAATTTTTTTTAAATTCCTTTCTGTAAAATATGACAAACGTAGATGTGCCGTTGTATTTGTATTACTTACTGGGTGAGCGATATATCAATTAGTTAAAAAACTACTGTACAAAAAAATTCATAAAATCATCTATCTGCGTGTAGTCATTCATGACTTTGAGGTAAACAAATACTAAGATATTATTCACGTCAAACTTTATAGTCTCTGTTATCAGCAGCTTAGTTCAGAGGGGCTATAACTTTGTGAGAGTTATATCTCTACACTTTGTTAAAAAAATACTGCTTACCTCAAAACTTGTTCTTCAAACTTGCTAATATGAGTTGAATGAGAACTGACTGACGTCACTTTCGCAGCTAAGACATGATCTAAGAGAACTCTTAAGTCGTATAGAAGGTCCGCCGTTTCCTTTGTAACTCGCACTTTTATTGACGAAACATCTAGGATGCATTCATTTGGTATTTCAGGATCTGAATGTCAAAGAGAAATAGTGTTTAAGTATAATATAATATGTTTATCATTGAAATATATATTTTAACAATATGAAAAACTTCATATTTTATACAACAAGCTGAGGTAGTACTACAAATTTATCCCGTTACATTATACACGTAAATGTTGCTTCAACATTCCTGTATTCATTTCTAAGTAACTAAAACTAAGGAGCGATTAAAATAACCGTTAGTAACTCTGAGTAGGGGCGTTACTCTTTAGACATGTTATTGCCTTTACAAAAATTAGGGGACTGTATCATTGACATCAAGGACATACTCACTCTCAGACAAAATAAAATCTCCAAAGAACAGTAGAGGCAAGGAGTATATTAACGTAATTTCAAAAACGTAGAGATTAATTTGTTTTCTCTTCAGCCAGTACACGAGCCAATTGGCTCCGGGTTTATTGAAGTCGAGGCCTTTAGTAACTCCTTTCCTGAATCCCTGTTCATTGGACATGACGCTGCTAGGGTGTATCTGGACCTTGCCATCTTCTGGAGTTCTTGCTACCACTCGGATAATCGGCCTGAATTTCCGGGAATTGAGACCTATCCACCTGTAGAAAGTAGAAGTCTTTAATTATTTGACTGCAATTCATCCTGAGTCACTACTAAGTTGAGTCATTGAATATCATTAATAATTGGTATCTGTCTGTTCTGTAAACAAATGTGGTGACAGTGACTGATTCCCCATTCGATTTTCTAGAGGTTATGGTTTATTGATTACCAAGAGATTAATTAGAGAAATCTTATTGTACTAAGTAACATTGAATTCTTATGATATAAAAATTACTATGAAATATTTTCGCTATGAGTAATAAGGGGTAATAATTTTGTTTTGTATAAAATAAAAGTAAATACCATCCAACCTAATGATAAGAGACGATAAGACAAGTCTTACACGGTGGACTTATATAACAAACTAGCTATGCCTCGCGATTTCACCCGCATTAATTTGTGGAAAAAAACTAACTATTAAAATATATGAAGTTATATAGCCTATAGCCTTCCTGGATAAATGGACTATCAAACACAAAAATAATTTTTCAATTCGAACCAGTAGTTCAGGAACTACTGCTACTATTAGTGCATTTAACCAAACAAACTCTTCAGCTTTATAATATTAGTATAGATAAAATAATGTCAATGTTTTTACCTGGCAGTACCAATATTAGGATACAGGGCAGCAGCGACAATAGCCTTAAACAGGCTCAGATTATTAGCGTTGCGGTTTTCAAACGAAGACTTGACATTGCCAGACGGGAGGAATCCCATAGCCCGTAGATTGCCTCCCAACTGGTTTTTCATGTCCGAGAGAAGTTTACAAGTGTTGTAGGAGAGGAAGTTGGCAAAGCAGTAGTCCCGTTGGTCCCTCCGAGGGCACATCTCGAAGCCGATGATAGCCTCCGATATCGCTATGTGGTCGCTCGGCTCCCCTAATGTCATATTGCGTTTGCACTCGTTTATTTCTCTTTCCTTGCCTGGTAAAATTAACATGCATAAGTGATTTTGTAATAATGATTACTGTAAAAAATCTTATGATATTGTCTGTATGTCTACATAAATGTTTCTCTTGTCATCACTCCTCATCTCATGTCATGTCCTGTCGTATATTTGCTATATTCATGCCTGTTATTATTTATCATCCCAACACAAATACCACCAGCTCAACCCCCAGTCAACCTACTGAACTGCATGGTCTATAATTTGGATGTTGACTAATTTTAGGATTCAATTTTATTATATAGATAGAACCTTAATATTCACGAAAAAAATATTATAAAAACTATAATCTTCAATTTAAAAAAAAATTGGTAAATAAAAATCATTATCAAAGGAGAATGCCCATAGCCAGTACTCTTAAAAAAATTATTGTGTCACAATGATTTTTGGACAAAAAATTTAATTAAAATATTTCAAGTATTTTACCCTATTTCCTAAAAAATCCTTATTGGGAATAATTTTCTGAAATTAATAAGTAACTTTACTTCCGTTTTACAAAAGAAAACTATTGGGCCATTTATGTTTGGATAAGGGCCAATCAGGAATTTTTTAAGATCCTTCGGGCCAATAGGTTGCATTGATTCGATTATAATTATGATACAACAGTTATGCCGGGTCCACACGCTTGGTGTTTGCCGCAAACACCAAACACAGCAAGCAACACCACAAACACCGATCACAATCACCCACACAAACAGCGCATCCTCACGTTTGGCGAACATGTCAGTCTATTCCAAACAGACGAACAAGACGGACGATGAACTTGTTGCAGCGATTGCTTTTAGGTTGACCTTCTTTTACTTTAAATTAAAACAAAATCAAATAAAAAAGAGAAAATCAAGGAAACGAAGACGGTGGTGGATGACCAAAATTATTTTTATTATTTTTATTTACAATAATATTTATCCGCGTCCATGCATCATTAACTTTTTGCCTATTTTTGTGATTCACATGTTTAGGATTCCAAATACATGGCTCATTTTGATATGCTTTTAAGAACGTTAGAATTATATCTTCAGACCAATCAGTCATTGTTTTTTTCCATTTTAGCACAAAGACTAGATTCTACGTCCGCTTCCCTCAAGCTCTCGTTTAGTAATGATTGTTACCAAGCGTTTGGACACAACCCAAACTGTTTGCCTAACGTCCTTTGATTTGTGAAGGAAAACCGACAACGATGCCGATCACTGGCGAACACAAACACCAACAGGCAAACAGGTACAAACACCTATCCACATGTTCGTGTTTGTTGTTTGCTGTTTGCCATTGTTTGCCAAGCGTATGGACCCGGCATTATATCCATGACAACAAACTAGATGACATAAGGGGATTGTCAAATGAATATTTTTTTTTATAGAAAATTATTATAATCAGCCAGGAGTAATAGTGTTCTGTGATTATAATACATTACAAACTTCATGGTGTTTGGGGACTGTCAAATGAATTTGAAACTTAAAAGATCGACATTACATACGCAATCGACTTTAATACGCGCGCATAGAGTCCATATTACTGTGAGTTTACTATAACCTAAATACAAATTAGTTTTGTTTAAAATCTCTTATTTCCTAATATTATCATTGACTAAAGTTAGTATGTATAATTTATTAAGATAACATAATCAAATAAAGGTATTTTATCAAGACACAAAAATGTTAAAGTCAGTACATTTCTCCATACTAAATGGGCATTCTCCTTTCCCACCAAAAACGTCATGTGACGTCACTAAACCATATTCAATACTAGCGGTCTACTGAAGTTTGTTAAACTTCCATATAAAATACGAGCAAAGATGTCATAAGCTCAACATGGCATTTAAGGTCATGTGACAGTGCGTACTATTTTTAACATTTTAAATTAATTATATTTAATTTATTGGAATGGATTACGACAAAAGAATAATATTATAGGTTTTTGAACGTTTCCCTTAATACTTTAAACATATTATATTAATTTTTAGTTAGTGTCAACATCCCTATTCATAAAGATGGGCCAGGCATCAGTATCTATAGGTCTTCGAGTCGCTGCCACTCGCTAGTAACCGAAGCTCCTCACTCACCGGGCACCAGGATGTAGGGGTCCTTGAACCCCCAGACGGCGGCGATGCTGGCGGCGCGGTCCAGGCAGCCCACCAGCGCGCCCAGCACGAGCAGCTTGCCGGCCGCGGGGTGCACGGGCAGCCGCGCCATGTGCCAGCCCAGCGGGGTCAGCTTCTCCGACGGGTCCAGCGCGCCACATCTGCAACGATATGGCGCAACTAGCTGACGGACCACCTCATTGTTACCTGACTGCCAGGAAGGGTTAGATTTTTCGCGCGTATCTTATACTTCGTAGTTATTTAAGTATTGAAATAATTAATTTATAATTATGTATACATTTTATCATTATTATTATTATGTATTATTACAGCATATTATCCCATCCAATAATTATTGTTACCGCCTACCACACCTTCTCACCTACACCATGGGTTGACTGGGAGAGAATGCCCCATGGCATTAAGTCCGCCCTTTGTAAGCCTAGCTTATAAATTTTATGAATAAATAAATAAATATCTTGTATTTGTGTATCGACGCTTGAACATTGACTAAGCGACATTAAACTAACTTTATAGGAGAGTTTAAAGTTGGAATTTTTCGAAAAAAAAAAACATATATTTTATAGTAATCCTCCAACCCACGTTATTCTTACTGTTTTGGAATCCTTATTAAAAGTTGATCCAACTTTAAACTGCTCTCCTGTAAAGTCAGGTCAATGTCGCTTAGTCAATGTTTCCTTTCCAGCGTCGATATCTATGTATGTACGAGGGGCGGCTGAAAAGTTCTGAGCCTAGGGCATTAAAAGTCTAGATAAAAATCTAAATAAAATTTATTTTTCATTATAGCCCCCCTGGACTTCAATGCACCTTTGACATATTTTATAGAGGGCTTGTATCCCTGATAAAAACTAACCCGCGTCTTTGGCTAGAAAATGTTCATTAACGGCCGCCTTCATCTCTTCATCATCCCCAAATCTTCGTCCCCGTAGGTCTTTTTTCAAATTTTTAACTAAAAAATAAACGCTAGGCGACAGACCTGGACTATAGGAAGGGTGGTTCACTTCATTGAAGCCAGTTTCTCGCAAGGCTTGCCTCGCAATGCGCGCCGTGTGAACCGGCGCGTTGTCTTGCAAAAACAAAATTCCTTGGTTGATTTTGCCTCTTCTTTTTTCGACAATGGCTTCGCGAACTTTTTTTAAAAGCCCAGCATAATACTCCGAATTCATTGTAGTTTTTTTTGGAAGGTAATCTATGAGCAAAACTCCTTCGCAATCCCAAAAAATGGTGGCCATGAGTTTGGAAGCCGATTTTTCCACCTTGAACTTCTTCGGCGGCTTTTCCCCTTCTGTATTCATTGTATTGACTCCTGTTTTGATTCTGGATCATATAGTCGGATTCACGTTTCATCAACGGTGACAATACGAGTTAAAATTTCTTCCAAATTATCCTTGCACAAGTCTAAAAATTCTTCGGAAGTTTCAACGCGCCGCTGCTTGTCAAGTGGCGTGAGCATTTTTGGCACTAAACGCGCACTGACTTTATTCATATGCAAATGATTGTGCATAATGTCTCCAACTCGTTTCTTACTGACGCCCAGCTCTCCTGCTATCTGCCACAATTTTATTCGGAGATCGTCCAGTACAATTTTTTTTACTTTTTCGATGTTTTCATCAGTGACTGCGGTGTTCGGCTGACCCGAGCGGGGGTCATCTTCCAGAGTCTCTCTGCCTTGTTGGAATAGGCGTGTCCATCGTTTAACCGTGGTTTACGACGGTCCAGGTTCCCAGTATACACTAGAAGTTTTTTCGAAAATTTCTTTTGCGGTTTTCCCCTTTTTACGAGGAATTTAATGACGGCGCGATACTCAAACTTCGTTAAGTGCAGCGATGACTCAGACATGGTGATGTTCACGGTTTAATTACTCAAAGCGTAATGAAGCTAATGACGTGAAACTTCGCTTATATAGTGGTCAGATGTCGTTCAAGTAGTGACCCACCGGATGAGTAAATAGTACGACTGCAAGTACCTTAGGCTCAGAACTTTTCAGCCACCCCTCGTATGTATGTAATATTCTATATTACCTCATATCTTTCAAACTGATGAACCGATTTATATTATAATTAAGATGTCATAAGATTCGTCTTGATAAGTGGCCCGAGTGTTCTTAGATAAGTGAAATAAAAAAACCAAAGATGGTGGCTGTGAGATGCCATTGTTTAAAGTATCAAAAGAAAAATATAAATCGAATAATACAATATGGGTTTCAAATTAAAGAGCTCATCATAAGGATTTCAAAAAGGTATATCATGACAGGTTTTTTGATAGCAGGCGGGTTTTTTTTTAATTTTTAAATTTATACTAGTTCATTACATGGTCATCGATGCTCAATAACACTATACGCAACACTGATGCGTTACTGGTTATCAAAGAAAAGAGAAGAAACAAAGGAAGATCTGGCTTTTTTCAAGTGAACACAACGCAGCGTATCATGGACAACTTAAACACCCTTCACGAAGATATAAAAATACCAGTAATAATATAAATATCTTAGTTGTAATAGAGATAATGTATCTGTCGCTTCTTACGGCAGTCTGATCTTCAGGCAGACTGACAATACTGACCCCAGTTTTTAATGGAAATATTCGGCAAACGAGCTGACGATCCACCTGATGGTAAGTGGCTATCGTCGCCCATGGACATCAGCAACACCAAGGCATTACTGATGCGTTGCCGGCCAAGAAACAGAGAAAAAAAGACACAAATGTAAGCCTATTTTTATAAATTAATGTGTAGCGACCCTACATTTGTACATTGTAACCCTGCAACCCTGTTTTGGTTACCATAGTATTAGAGAATAATATTATTGTCATTCATTGTCAAGCTAGAAAAATAGCAAAATATTGAATTATTGGAAACATTGAAAATATAAGCATGCAAAGAAGGAATATAATAGTATTTCTATTGTAATTATCTGAGATTCCTGAGGCTATCCATAGCTTCAGAAGTAGGATTCTAACCCACGTCCAAACAAAGTATTTTAGGCCGTATTAATACGGCCGTTTGTGTAACTGAGACCTTACCTCTGTAGTTGTTTAACAGCCCACTCAATGCTGGATTCAGCGGGAGGGGAGGGGACGTGCTTCAAGGCCTCCTTGGCGAGGCCTAGCCGCAGCCGCTTGATCATGAGGACAGCTTCGAGCAGGTTGCTGCGTTGCAGCTCGGGCGGCGTGCGGTCCACCAGCTTGCCGGCGCGGAATGACGTCAGCATGTGGTAGCATATGCCTGGCTGACATCTTCCCGCTCGGCCACGGCTAGAAGACAGTGAACGAAGTAGGGACAGTCAGGCTATTTTATTAATGTATTTTCTGTAATAAGTTTAACCTATTATCTATACTAATATTATAAAGAGGAAAGATTTGATTGTTTGTTTGCATTGAATAGGCTTCGAAACTACGGAACCGATTTGAAAAATTCTTTCACTGTTGGGAAGCTACACTATCCCCGGGTGACATAGGTTATATATATTTTTTACTATATTTCCCGAAGCGAAGCGAAGACGATTTCCTAGTAATATTGTGAATGTGAAATTTTGTGAAGATGTTTGGATGTTTTTTCTTCAATCACGCCACAACTACTTACCGATTTGGTTGATTTTTCTGCATAAATGACTATTTAATAAATCCAAATAAAGACAAAAAACATATTTACCGTTGCCGTAGATTGGCTTGTGATATTAATTCAACGTCCAAAGTTTCGACATTCTCCTCAATATTGAGACCTTTTATTTTATGTCGGCCACTATCTATGACATACACTATGTCATCAACAGTTATAGAAGTCTCCGCAATGTTAGTAGCCACAATGATTTTCCTGATTCCATGAGGGGGTTTCTCAAATATCTTGTTTTGTTCCAAACTGGGTAGTTTTGAATGTAACGAATAAATTTCAAAACGCGGCGGACGAATGTGTGTGTCCTTGAGCTGGCCTAGCAGCTTCGAAATATCACTAAATCCTGGGACAAATACCAGAATCGCCCCCGGTTCTCCGTTACTAATATGTTTGATGAGTTCCACTATTATGTCAAAGTTTAATTCTTCTATTTTTGGGTTTTTGAGTGACTTTATAACGTTAACATCTAATTCTTTTTTCTTAGATTCAATCCAGTCACCTGGAAAAAGATATAAAAAAAATTTTGCCAAGTTTAGTATTTGAATGAGATAATTTCATATCTTTTATTTGTTCTATTTTAAAATAGTCGACAAACAAACAGACGACCTCTCGATAATTATGTGATATGGTAACCAATACCATTAAGAAAGTGAGGGAAAAAGAACTATAACAAGTAATGTTGAGTGTGGCGGTACAGCCATACAAACCGAAAAGCCCAGCTTAGTATCATTGCTTTACTATCATCACTCTGCAGCTGTTAACACTTATATTATTGTATTTGTAGGTAAATATTATACGAATAGAATGGAGTGTTCTGTGTTGTCGGTCCAAAGATCCCGAGATCCTGGGTTGTACGACACAACTGGGCTTGCCATGTTCTGACGGACTAGGCACGCCACTGCTAGTTAGTACAGAATTTACTGATATCCAACCGAGCGGCTAGATGCCATAGCTTTTGTTCAATAGAGTGCACCATTGCAAGCATTGCAAGATTGCTAAAAGATGGTGGACAGTACTACAAGGTAAATTTTGGTGTGGCTTCAACCCATTAATGGCCCACTACTGAGCACGGGCCTCTCCTCTTGAGGAGACCTAGAGCATACTCTACCAGCTGCTCCAGTTTGGATTGGTGGAGGTAAATAATACTTGTTGGTAGAAGGACTAGAAGTTAAATAATACCATCTGCGTCAACATTTATTCATTTGCTACCTAATAACATCATAATGATCACTTACCAACTTCACACAAGTATTCTCGTTTTTTATTCTCTTCCTTTTCATCTAATTTCTGTAAACGTCTTTCTCTGTTATATCTTTGGTTTTTTACATAGCCTTGATGTTTTTTATGGGTGTCGATCTCTGGAATCTTGAAGTTGATCAGTCCCAGTATTTCTTCAAGGTATACGTCCTTGACAGGGTAAGCCAGGCCCTCAATGTGCATTTTTAAGCAATTATCGAAGTATGCAGACAGGCTCTCCGCATCAATTGTTGCACTCATTAGTATAAGTTTAAGATCCTTTCGTTTCTTCAGTACCTGTAATTTGTTAATATGAATCATTAGCGTGAGTTACTAAATTTCCTATTTAAGCAAATGTTTGAGTTGATATTCATGGGATTAAAATGGAAAAGATATAGATGTTTTTTCTAGAAAAATATCTTTAGATTCAAGGATTCGAATATTTTTCCTATTAAAGGTCTTTAAAAAGCTTTACAGTTATCATTCTCAGTAGTGGGGTACATTTTGTCTGCACATCAAACATACTATAATTCTTACAAGCAACCATTATATGGACATGAAATTTTTACCAGGTTCTATTTTTACTATTCTGTGATGGATACAGGTGACATATTACATTAATTTTCGAAATTAATTACCTACTCTGGCATTTACATGATTAGCAAAAATATGTATTTTACCTGGAAATATTCATTGTATGTAAGTCCTTCAATAGTTGTATGCTCTACCCATTTCTTATATCCAGGAGATATAGGATTGAAATAAATTGTATGTAGAGGTAGAATAAAGATATCAAAAATTAAATTACAAGACCTGTTTCAGCATACGCATTGCGAGATCAATATGGCTGTCCCGCTCGTGAACTTCGTCTAGTATTATATGACTAAAGTTACTCAAACTTTGGTTTGTTTCCAGGTCTGTCAACAATATTCCAGTAGTACAATACTGTATACTTCCACGAGGTCTTTCGATTACCCTTAAATTAAGAACACACGACATAATAAAGCTATACTAATTTATTTAAGCTCTTAATATTTGCATAATCCATTTAGGTATTAAATAATTTGTGGCTTGTATGTCCCACTTGGTATTTAATTATTATATAATAATCATTTATTTTGAGTCATAACTAAAAGTAACTTTACCTTTCCAGTCTCACAGCATAGCCAACTGAATTCCCAAGTGGTTCAGCTCTTTCTTTTGCCACACGAGTAGCTAAAGCTGATGCAGCAATACGCCTCGGTTGTGTTACAAGAATCTTCACACAGGCACCTCTGTTATTACAAATAGCATCATCCAAGATTATTTGTGGGACCTAAAATGAACAAAATAAAATGTTTTATTACTGACCTTCACTACTATTCAGTAGTTATTTACTTACAGGATTTACCTACACTAACCATCCTAATTTCCACAGTCCTGTAATAACAAATAATGACTAGTAATATTTTTACTAATACCTAACAGTAACGGACTCTTTTGTAAAAAAAGGTTGTTACAGTCTTGTATGTAGGTAAAAAAATGTATACTTATCCCACGTAAGCTTTAGTTGAAAGCAATACATATCGGTGTTCCCTCTAAGCTATGACATGGGGTCCTTCAAGAAGCGGGTGTATCATCATCTTCTTGGCCGGCAACGCGTTGGTGACGCCCCTGGTGTTGCTAATGTCCATGGGCCGCGGTGATCACTTACCATCAGGTAACCTGTCTGCTCGTTTGCCTGCTCAAAGTATAAAAAAAATACATACCTGGGTTGATTTACCACACCCTGTTTCACCACTTATAACAATCACTTGATTATTTTTAATGGCATCCAAAATCTCTTTGGATTTCCCATAAGTAGGAAGAATTTTACGGAACTTCAACATGCTTTTATATTGACTATGCTCTATCATATCTTTATACTCCTCTAGTAAAGCCACATTCATGTCCATATTTTGTGGGGTATCCCTTGTAATATCAATACCACTGGCCAATTGCTCTTCCAACTTTTCTTCAAAGGACCCAGTTATTATATCTTCATAACCATACTTAAAAGTAGTACTAGATCTTAATTCTAACCGGCGCTGGATCCGATTTATTGCTCTATACTCTTCACCATCTAAGGTTTTAGAGGATGTACTAGCCTCAGAATGATCACCCTTGAATTTTGAATTACAATTTTTAGTTGGAGTCTCTAATGGTATGTAATCTAACTCATTTGATTCCTCAGGAATGCTTTTATCAGATTGAGAACTGTTTTCATTTTCAAGTCTGACTTCTGAACCTTCACCTTTTGATACACCAGGCTCACGAGATTCATCTACTGGTTTTAATTTTACTATTGAGGACTCAATAATATCAACATTTTCATCTTTCGGCTCTTCCTTTACGTCAGTACATTCATTTGCAATATCATATTGATCCTTAATTTTATCAAAAATTTTTACTATATTTTCATTGTTATATTCTTCAATTTCTTTCTTAATTTGTATACTTTCCATATAATTTTGTTTAAGTGGTGGTAAAATAATATTTTCTTTTTGAGCTGTTTTTATTATAGTTTGTATGTTCCTTCTCATTGTTATCATCACAGATGGGGGCATCGTGAATGTTAGCTAAAATTAAGGATTAAAACTAATTTTAAGCATTCCTGATTACAACATTGTATTATAATTTTTAAAATAGAATAGATACATAATAATGCCTTCATTTCACCAACAATTAAATTTTAGCTAATTTTAATAACAAAAAATAATTTGATAATAGAGAAAATAAAACTTCTACGTTAGGAACTCTGGGTATTATTATTACTTGGTACTACTAATAAAACAAAATGAAATAGGTTTTTTGATGAATACATTAATATGATATGAGTTATAATTTAATTGCATGACAAACCGAGAAATCTTTTTTATCTGATTTTTTATCACCACTTCTTTTGTAGCGGTTTTTATAAAATAGCCCAATATCTTTGCCTTTTAGGCCAGGTGGATGTCGCGAATTCATACGTTGCCTTTTATAAGGAGTGTTCCAGTTATTAAAATCACTAGACATTTTTGCAAATGTTTGTTGCGAGAAGTTTTAGACTAAGCTTCCTTTTATTTTTCGTTTACAAATTAACGTGGTGCTTAGGTACTATTCTACTACAAGCACGACAGACGACAGTATGTTATTGACATATTAATGACATTTGAAAATAATCATTATTTCCTTCATAGATTTATTTTGACAAATTGAGTGTTGCTGTCTATTGCAGAAAAATCGACGCTTGATTAGGCGTGCAATGGAAACCTGTTGATAAAATAGTGTTCGATTAATGTGTTTGTACTTTTTTTATAACTTATAAGTTAATAATAATAATTAATTATTATTACTTCTTATTTAATTAAAATAACTTCTGTTCAATGATTCGATGCCAGCTAAAATCAATAAAGATAAGTTGTATTTAACTTAAAAAAAATTCAGTCACATTTTATTACGAAAAATGCATTGAGAAAGAGTTAATTTGATTTTAAAAGTCATGCAAAATATCGATAAGAACATTTTCATAATGTCGATAAGACAGCAATGCCCATAGATATAGTACAAACTAGATTTAGGCACGGCGTGGCCTCACATGAGACAGCGCTAGTACTATACATATATTAAATAGTTATGCAAGAGTTTTTGTAGTGTTACCAGGTTGATGAAATTTCCCATTGCAAGAACAGTCACAGAGTTTTCTTCACAGAACTAGTACTTTTATGCCCCATTTACATACTCGGAGTGTATGTATATGTAACCATGTATTTGTCGGGGAGTCTGAACCTGAACCCCATAAAAAAGTCGCGATCTGTAGATGTATGGGTGATCACTAGTGGAAAAAATTTTTCGGAGTCGTTAAGCCATATCAGAAGCCTTCGGGCGGCATGAAGACTTCCGACACTTGGATTAGCCACTAACTCCTCCAAAAATCTGCATTGGAGCAGCATGGTGGAGTAGTCTAGGCCTCCTCAAGAGGAGACCCGTGCTCAGTAGTGGGCCATTCATGGGTTGAAGCCAAATAAGTACGACTTTTGATTTTAGATAATAGTATAATTTTCAAATAAAACAACCAACGTAACATTTAATAATAATAACATACAATAATTAAAAAAAAAATGTGGTCTAACACGTTCTTGTAGTCCGTAGTAGTCGAAATTATAAAAAAAACATTCATAATGTTTGCTTGTCAATAATTATCAAACATCATTGCCAGCTATCAAATACCTACATATTGTATTTTAATTTGGCCCTATTATAAATATGCTTACCAAACAATGCATCTTTGAACATTTTGATCTTCTTGTACAACATTAACACGTCACTCATGATATTAGTAGAACCAACCTAAAAAGAAATTAAGGGTACTAAAATCTATGTAAATTTTATTAACACACTAATATAAATTAATATAATTATATTACATATTTTCTTGTAGTCAATACATGTACTAAGACTGTGACTGATCAATTTGTGTACATGGAAGATTTGTAAAAAACTTTCACAGGGGTATTTATTAACACAATAGATCCCATTAAAATTAGTTTTACAATTTTTGTCTGTTTATCTTTGTTTGTTCCGGCTAATTTCAGAAATTGTTATGAGCTTGGGTTATCATTTAGTGCTTTATATTCTTCAATCGGTTAAAGATAGTAAAATGTCAATTAAAAGAATATTGTCCTTACATTTATGGAATGTATTTATTATGGACAGCACAGTATTTTTGAAAATCTGATCTGGCAACACTGGTTTGGCACGTAAATACGTGCCAAAACACAATATATATTGTATAAATGTATAATAAAATCGGCCACGCTGACGGGGACAAAAAATAACATTTTTGTCTCTGTCTTTCACGTAGATTTTGTAACTGGCGATCTCGCTCTGTCAAATGTATGGGAGAATCTTGTTTGTACTATATCTATGGCAATGCCTATATCCTGGCAACATTTATGCATTTAAGTTGTCAAAGTCGTACGTCGAATTAGGGATTAGACCATGGATATATCGTGGAAGAACGACCTTCACCGATCTGATAACTCGATGGGACATATTTTTTATCAAATATAATTTATAAGCAAATATGCCTATGATAACTTGCCTGTCGAAAAGTGTTCATACCTATTTTTAATTTAATTAATTTTAATCGATTTTTTTTCGTCACTTTCACTCATGTGATAACCGAATGAGTTTTATCTTAATTGATAGTTTTTAACACATAGAATATGCCTAGGTAGGCTTGCCTACTTATTTCGGTTCATGGCTACCTGGCAAGTAGGTGTGAACAGGTGAGAAAATATAGGTATTTACACCGATCTGTTAACCAATTGAAATTAATATCATAGGTAGATATTTTAATTACAAAACCAATCATATAGGCTTGCCTACAAAAAAATGTTCATGAAATAGTATTGCCAAGCTGTAAAGGGTATAGCCGGATAGCCTTGGGAAAAGTACCCCAACACCTTGGGGTTCGAAACTATGTCCAAATGATCCTTTATATAGAGATAACATGATGTACAAAATTTCACCCCCCCACTACCCCTCAGGGGGCTACGGCACTCAATTTAACCGAAAATGATTTTATTTTTTTTCTCCAAATCTATGTAACTGACGCAAATCAAATTTTGCATAAATGTTGTGGTAACTTAAAGTAATAATACAAAAAATCAAGAGCTCCCTAAGTACTCCCTATATTGAAAAAAAAATAATGAAAAAAATTGGAACATCCTGTATAATGATTTCCTTTCGTGGTAAAAACACCATTTTTTTTTCCAAATGTGTATCAACATCCAACCTACGTAATCTCCAAGTTTGGTCTGTCTAGCAAAGGTGGAACACTACTTTTAGTTCTACTAAAGTTTTAATGCCTGCTTTATAAGGGAATAGAATCCCACGGTTTTATTTTTTTCTCCAAATCTATGTAAGTGATGCAATCCAAGTTTTGCACAAATATTGTGGTAACTTAAAGTAATAATACAAAAAATCAAGAGCTCTCTAAGTACTCCCTATATTGAAAAAAAAAAATTAAAAAAATTGGAACATTCTGTATAATGATTTCCTTTCGTGGTACAAACACCGTTTTTTTAAATGTGTAATTAAGGAAAATATGATAAATCTTTTTACTTATGTGTCATAATACATAATTCTATTAAGATTACATTGTATCTGTGACAAGTCTATAGATTCAATAAGTATCACGGGGTAACGAATAATTATAGCTTTATTAAAGGTAATAATAACGGTAATTATAGCTTTATACGGAGGAGGCTCATTCGACGGAGTTTCATCATACGGCGGAGATTCATACGGGGCCATACGGAGGAGGCTCATTCGACGGAGTTTCATACGGCGGAGATTCTTACGTGATATACAGTGATAGCCTAGCGGTTAGAACGTTGGTCTCCCGAACGCGGGGGCACGGGTTCAAATCCTGGCACGCACCTCTAATTTTCAAATATTATGTGCGTATTACTAGTTAATTATCACTTGCTTCGGTGAAAGAAAATATCGTGAGGAAACCTGCACACCGGAAAGTTCTCCATAACGTTATCAAAGGTGTCTGAAGTCTACCAATCCGCACTTAGCCAGCATGGTAGACTATGGCCTGTACCCCTCACATTGTGAGCGGAGACCCCGAGCCCAGCAGTGGGACAATTATGGGTTGTTGCTTTGCTTTTCTTAGCTTTATATTCGTTTTTGTAAAGTATATTGTTATGAGTCAACTGTAATATGATGTTTATTTTAAATTGAGTTTAATTTTTTTGGTAATACATGTCACCAACCTCAAATAAGTTTTACTTCAATCGCGCGTAAAGATTACACACGCACATTTTTTTTTCTTATCCATCCATTTGCCTCTGTTAACTGCACGCCAAGTTATTGACTATCGTGGCGGATTTTATCTATAAATTAGATATTATTTCATCCGCGTTATTAACGTCGCTAAGGAGCCTTTTTTCATATTTATTATTTAAAAAACAAGCAATTTTACATAATGTACCGATTTTAGGTAAGATTTTACTATCAACTTTAAGGTCGAGTAAATGATATTTTTGTTTAATTATTCCATTAACAGATTCTTCTACCCATCTTACTTTGGTATCGAGCTACGATTGATTTGATTCTGAAGTATCAAGCTGTGCTCTACTTGTATTCCCTTATAAAGCAGGCATTAAAACTTTAATAGAACTAAAAGTAGTGTTCCATTCCACCTTTGCTAGACTGACCAAACTTGGAGATTACGTAGGTTGGATGTTGGTACACATTTAAAAAAACGGTGTTTGTACCACCAAAGGAAATCATTAGACAGGATGTTCCAATTTTTTTAATTTTTTTTTCAATGTAGGGAGTACTTAGAGAGCTCTTGATTTTTTGTATTATTACTTTAAGCTACCACAATATTTGTGCAAAACTTGATTTGCATCACTTACATAGATTTGGAGAAAAAAATAAAACCGTGGGATTCTATTCGCTTATAAAGCAGGCATTAAAACTTTAGTAGAACTAAAAGTAGTGTTCCACCTTTGCTAGACAGACCAAACTTGGAGATTACGTAGGTTGGATGTTGATACACATTTGGAAAAAAATGGTGTTTTTACCA
Organism: Thymelicus lineola; assembly: GCA_963932265.1. Classification (NCBI taxonomy): domain Eukaryota; kingdom Metazoa; phylum Arthropoda; class Insecta; order Lepidoptera; family Hesperiidae; genus Thymelicus; species Thymelicus lineola. The sequence continues at coordinate 9,229,393 of OZ010697.1, forward strand.
CGAAAGGAAATCATTATACAGGATGTTCCAATTTTTTTAATTATTTTTTTTCAATATAGGGAGTACTTAGAGAGCTCTTGATTTTTTGTATTATTACTTTAAGTTACCACAACATTTATGCAAAATTTGATTCGCGTCAGTTACATAGATTTGGAGAAAAAAAATAAAATCATTTTCGGTTTAATTGAGTGCCGTAGCCCCCTGAGGGGTAGTGGGGGGGTGAAATTTTGTACATCATGTTATCTCTATATAAAGGATCATTTGGACATAGTTTCGAACCCCAAGGTGTTGGGGTACTTTTCCCAAGGCTATCCGGCTATACCCTTTACAGCTTGGCAATACTATTTCATGAACATTTTTTTGTAGGCAAGCCTATATGATTGGTTTTGTAATTAAAATATCTACCTATGATATTAATTTCAATTGGTTAACAGATCGGTGTAAATACCTATATTTTCTCACCTGTTCACACCTACTTGCCAGGTAGCCATGAACCGAAATAAGTAGGCAAGCCTACCTAGGCATATTCTATGTGTTAAAAACTATCAATTAAGATAAAACTCATTCGGTTATCACATGAGTGAAAGTGACGAAAAAAAATCGATTAAAATTAATTAAATTAAAAATAGGTATGAACACTTTTCGACAGGCAAGTTATCATAGGCATATTTGTTTATAAATTATATTTGATAAAAAATATGTCCCATCGAGTTATCAGATCGGTGAAGGTCGTTCTTCAACGGCTCTTAGACCATCTATCTAGATCACAGACTTCGTAGAGGTACCTGCTATGTTTGGCTCTAGTGTTGCCAAGTTTCTCTAGCCAAAAATACTATAATTACTTGACATTGACATTTAATCTAACCTAACTTATGCCTAACTTAGTGGCCCTTACAGTGTCACTCTATGTGACATATTATTATTTCCTAACATGTTATTATTTCTGAACGAACATTGTCTATGGCATCTTGCTTGCGTAGGAATTAATAACCATAGAGTAACTTAAACATACGGAAAAGTCGGGAAATACCTACCTTACCGAACGCCGAACGAGCGACGCGGTGACGGACACGACACGGGACTCACTGATTTAATTTTTTTAACCGACTTCAAAAAAAGGAGGAGGTTCTCAATTCGACTGTATTTTTTTAATTTTTTTTTATGTTTGTTACCTCAGAACGTTGGACTGGGTGAACAGATTTGGATATTTCTTTTTTTAATCGAAAGCTGGTGCTTGTCGTGTGGTCCCACATTGAACGAGATCTGACAATGGCATCCATGTCAAAAGTACAATGTACTTCATTTGAAGACGGTTAATTTTTTGTTAAAATGTTAGATTATGTACAATTATATTTATTTACACAAATAAGTTAATGCTTGACCACAATCCTAACTGATATACAAATAATTATGTTTCCAGGTTTGATTTTATTAAAAAATAATTGTTTCATAGTATTTTTTTATCTCCCGGTCCAAAAAGAAGGTACAAAATTTTTTGCCACTTTAAAAGGTATGAAATTTTGACATTCTAGCCACTTTTTAAAAGTATTTTAGCCAGCTCTTGGTTCACTGACTTGGCAACACTGTTTGGCTCATTTGGCTATTTGATAACGTAGTGATAAAGTACTCTGTGAAGAGTGTGAAGTCTGTAGGCATGGCACATTTCACGCATCACTAGTTATATCACTCGTGAAAAAAATTTCACGTGGCACGTGAGTGACATGAAATGGAACGCCCTGTTACATATCACGAGCGTGACATAACTTCACAGTTCCATATCACGCAAGTCACCGGCCAAGCTACATTATATTTTACAGAATTCCATCGTGCGAAAGAGAGAAAGCAATATTTGTGATTTGAGCGACACAGTGCCACCAGCTTAAAGAATTTGTTTAAGTGAAATTGCATCTTATTTTGAACGTCATTAGACTTTAGTTTGTCTGATTTTTTTAACTTGCTCAGGTAAATAATGCTACGTTACAAAAACTTCAAATGAAAATAAGTCTTATTTTAAACATGATAAGGTTTTTATAGGACTATGTACTTGAACGTTGAAACTGTTTATAATGCTTAAATCAAGTCGTGACTCGTGATACGGTGAGATTTTACTTCACTCGTAATCGTATTAGTATAATATACTACCACCATCTCTTATAAAAGCATCATGATTTACGGACGTCTTATTTTAAGCTTATAATATGATTGTTCAATTTCTCGTACCATGTCCTCCACAAAACAACATTATTTTATGATTGCTGAAGAACCATAGATAATGAAGAATAATATTGCTTTATTGTCTATTCCCTGCTTAGACCATACCATGGATATATTACTCTAGCATGGATATGTTACTCTAGTAATATATCCATGGACGATACCAGTGTAGTGTATTTTGTCTGTTCTAAAATATATTTTTTTATACACTGGTAATGTATGTAATCATAAATATTTCCACTATTAAATACCTTTATTATGTAGGAATTAAATACCCTAGTCAAGTGTAGCAAACATGAGAGTAGCCTCTCTTGAATAGGACAGAAGCTCTGTAGTAAGTTACACATCTCATAGCTTACTCGCTTATCACTACATTATAATAACTAGCTGTTGCCCGCAGCTTCGCATACGGAAATTATGTTTTATCTTATTTTAAAAGTATTCCATACAAACTTTCATTCCGTTTCCCATGGAAAACTTTAAAGGAGATGTTCAAAAAATCTATGGGGGGCTGGTCCTAAATTTGTACAAAAACAAAACTTGAATGTGGAGAAAGTGAAAATTATTCCGTTTGTGACAAGGTTGTGAAAATAAAAAAGGATCCTCCCTTCTTTTTTTAATTGTGTTTGAATTTCCGTAGATAGATAAAAAGCTTGCCACACTGGGCACTTTTAAGTTCTGGCAAATCTAACCTGACACTGACAGTGACATTGAGTGATGATTTAACGTTGACATTTTGTTTTGATCATGGATGTATTACTCTAACTGGATAAGTAACTTTGTAGAGGTACCTGAAGATCGATGACGTCATATCAGAAGGACCATTTGTGTATTGTAAATTAAATTCGGTAATTTTGAAGAATTTCTAATAAAATGTATTATTTCAATATTATAATTCTTACCACCAGAAAAATTACCAATAGAATACATTTTCAAGAACCATACCAATATAGGACACAGCTTTTCTAAGTGTGGACCCTACAATTGTGAAGGACAATCTCAACCCGGCATGTGATTGGTCGAATAGTCCTTCGTATAAAACGTCATCGATCTTCAGGTACCTCTACAAAGTCAGTGATCCAGATAGAGTAATATATCCATGGTTTTGACATTTAATATTGACAATTGACAATTTAATTTCATTGAGTGACATTTGACACTACATTGACAGTTACTAATATCAAACTAGGATCTATGTCGTTTCGTTTTATGACTTTCATGATTTTGGTTTACAATTAATGTTATTATTTGATACATTTACAACACCGATTTACAACTTTAAATATAATAGTTACGTATTGAAAACATAATAATATAATAGGTGGACCTCAGATATGTTCATAATTCATGAAAAGGATGTATGTAACTGTTAGGAAGAAAAACCTTTGCGTTCCTTTCCACCTTTAAATTATGACCAGCATATTTCATCAATTTTCAAAAATATCGAGGATCAATATTATTATAATATACGTCTTAAAATTTCAAGTGGATTAGAAAATATGCTTTCAAATGAAATATAAATTACGGCTGTACAAATTTCTTCGGAATAAAGGACTACTTTTGAACATCTTTTCCAGGATAAAAGTATCCTAAAATATGACCTTAACAACTTCACCAATTTTCATTAAAATCTGTTAACGGGTTTTCATGTGATGCCCGGACAGACAAACAAACAGACAATAATTCTAAAAAAATATAAATTCTAAAAAAAATATTTTTGTGCTCTAACACGTTATTGAAGTGCCCCTTAATCGAATTTTTTAGAAATATTAATTGTCTGGCAACACTGTGAATAAGTGAATCAAGTGACAAATCACTATCACTGTGACATGTAACAGACAGAACAAAATGTGAAGTAATTGTCACTAATAAATAGAACGGTCGGGTGATTTATCACTGGTGATATAACAGTGACAAAAATAAATAATTTCACGACGTGATCGTGAAATAAAAATAACTATAATTCCCATCGCTAGAAGTCTGTGATTTGATCACAGAGTACTTTGTTATATAGGTAAATACTGAAATTATTTCAGCTGTTTGTTTGTTAAAAAATTAATGTATCAAATTATCAATTCGACTGTGTGCACGTTCTGTGAAACTCTTATTCTATTATATATTTACTTCTTTTGAATATTTCACACTCAAGTCCATAACCATCATATCCTAAAGTACTGCAATGACTGCAATGACTTTGAATATACTTAATTCTTTGGTGAGATGACTCCTGAATAAATTAAAATGATTATAGCAAAATAAACTGTTGCGCCAGAAGGAAACCTTATCTTTTTAAGAGTTCATAAATATTATTAATAGGTCTACGATTAGTTAATGTTACATAAAATGGTAAGTGTGTTTCAAGTTTTGTTCATTGTTGTGAGCAATTTCTGCTTTTATTTTAAACATATTAATTTGGGTTATATCAATGGTATGTTTATTTTCATCCGCAGGATATTTGGCCATTTAGGTGCAGAGGTCGAAAGAAAAGAATTGCAACTTTAACAGTAATTTTAGTTCTTTTGCTGAATGCTATGTTTTATGTTAGTTTAGAGTTGTACAAAACAGTAAAACGAAAACATAAGGAACCATGGTATAAAAGGTGAGTGAATTTTTTTAATAAGTCCTTTTTATACTATGAAATGAAAAAAAAATCACTCTTTAATTAAATGCGCGATAATACTAACACACCAAGAAGTATCTTGGCATGATAGTATTATTGCCTTTCCAGTGACAATACAAATGAATTTATTACATACTTTGATTGGTTTGTCTATTTCAGTTTACATTACGACTCAGATTCATATGAGGATAAGAATGGTATGCGGGTGATTGTAGGTCACTATGTTGGTGGAGGCACTGGGGGGAATCTCTCAGAAGGTGTGTATTTACCTTACACAGTCTAAGAGAGTGTAATAACATTATTGAATCTTTTTTTGCATACAACATAGATATTGACACAGTTTCACATAAGGGGCCATTCATTATATTTACATTATCAAAATCTCTACATGTCCTTACTTTGGGGGGAGGGAGGGACTTAAAGACATTCTTACATAATATTTTATAAGTAGAAATTGCGATTTCTCACATAGAGTGATGTATATTTTATCACCTAAACACATTTTCAGTTTTTAATTACCTATTTATTTTTACACATTTGTGTTTCTTATTTATTTTAAGGAGAATAGAGCATATTGTCAAGTTAATAATTTTTGTTGTTGTAGAAATCATTCACAGGAACAACTATTCTCCTGTAGAGGGTGCAGGTGAGGGTGGTAGACCCGTGCAGTTATCCCAGAGAGAGATTATTACTGCAAGGGAGTTATATGTCCTGCACTCATACAATATCCTTGTAAGTGATAGAATATCAATCAATAGAAGTCTTCCTGATATGCGAAGTGCAAGGTAAGGTTTTTTTATGCAACTATTCAGCTAAATAAAAGATGTGCCAGCCACCTTATGGTAAATGGTCAGCATTGCCCATGGACTTAAGCAACTTCAAAGGCATTGTTAATTGAAAATAAAGCAAGGACTGTATTACTGGCTCTTCATGGCTCAGCAGCCTAAAATCATTCTTGAAGTCTGACATAAATAATCTTCCTTTAAAATAAATCTTCCTTTATAATCTATACTAATATTATAAAGAGGAAAGCTTTGTATTTTTGTATTTTTGTATGTTTGCAACGAATAAACTCAAAAACTACTGAACCGATTTTAAAAATTATTTCGCCATTAGAATGCTACATTACTCCTGAGTAACATAGGCTATATTTATTTTTAGAAAAAATTAGGGATCCTTGCTAAAACTTCAGTAAAGTGAACCAAGGTGTAAAAAAATTGCTTAAAAATTTCTTTCATCGCATACGCTGCGGAAACTATTGATGATAGAACAATAAAATGTTCTACAATAATAGAGAACATATTAATATCTACAAAAAACGTCGCGATACTATATGTCCAACTATTGTAGTTATGTCACTATAACCACTTTTTACATTTTAAAAGTCAATAAAAAAGCTGACCAACATCAGACCATGATAACCATACCTTCGTATTAATCCTTATCCAAATAAATCATTTCATATTCAAAACTGTTTCAATACCTATTGATAACTTTTTGAATTACTCAAATAGTACATCCCATTCAGAAGATATTGGAAAATCATCCCCAGGGATAAAAATAGCGATTGGAAGTCACTTAAATACAAAACAACTTCGTCAGTTTTAGAGTTATAAACATGAACATTTTTATGTAAATTCATAGTTACATACAAAAGTTAATTTAAACACATTTTTTTGGAAAATCATCCCCTAAATGGTTAATTAAGGGGATGCAAGTTAGTATGGCAACTTCGTCAGTTTTGAAGTAAGAAGGGTGAAAATTTGTTCTTATATAAGTTTATAGTTAAACACAAAAAATAAGTGTATCAGGGTTTTTTCGAAATTCATCCCCTAAGGTGTACTTCGTAATTACACGCTTTATATTCGCTTCACCTGTATGTTTGTAACTTCTCTTTGGACTTGATTTTGACCCACTTGAAACGGTCAGATTTCTTTCAAACTTCGTAGACTTATCAGGACCAAAAACTATTCAATATTTAAAGAAAAAAAGAAAGAAAGAAAGAAAGAAAACCCTAATTACACGCTTTAATTAGCTTTAAACGGTCAGATTTCTTTCAAACTTCGTAGATTTATCAAGGACCGATGACAATTCAATATTTAAAGAAAAAAAGAAAGAAAGAAAACCCTAATTACATGTTTTACTTAGCTTTAAACGGTCAGATTTCTTTCAAACTTCATAAACTTATCGAGAACCGATGACAATTCAATATTTAAAGAAAAGAAAGAAAAAAAGAAAGAAAAACCTAACTACACGCTTTAATTAGCTTTAAATGGTCAGATTTCTTTCAAACTTCGTAGACTTATCGAGAACCGATGACGATTCAAATTTAAAGAAAAAAAAGAAAGAAAGAAAAATCTAATTACACTCTTTAATTAGCTTTAAATGGTCAGATTTCTTTCAAACTTCATAGACTTATCGAGGACCGATGACAATTCAATATTTAAAGAAAAAAAGAAAGAAAGAAAGAAAACCTAACTACACGCTTTAATTAGCTTTAAATGGTCAGATTTCTTTCAAACTTCGTAGACTTATCGAGGACCGATGATGATTTAAATTTAAAGAAAAAAAAGAAAGAAAGAAAAACCTAATTACACGCTTTAATTAGCTTTAAACAGTCAGCTTTCTTTCAAACTTCGTAAACTTATCGAGGATCAATGACAATTCAATATTTAAAGAAAAAAGAAAGAAAGAAATACAGAAAAACCTAATTACCCACTTTAATTAGCTTTAAACGGTCAGATTTCTTTCAAACTTCTTAGACTTATCGAGGACCAATGACGATTTAATATTTAAGGAAAAAAAGAAAGAAGGAAAGAAAGTAAAACCTAATTACACGCTTTAATTAGCTTTAAACAGTCAGATTTCTTTCAAACTTCGTAAACTTATCGAGGACCGATGACAATTCAATATTTAAAGAAAACAAGGAAGAAAGAAACAAAGAAAGAAAAAGCTAATTACACTTTTTAATTAGCTTTAAACGGTCAGATTTCTTTCAAACTTCGTAGACTTATCGAGGACAGATGACAATTTAATATCGAAAGAAAAAAAAGAAAGAAAGAAAGGAAGAAAGAAAAACCTACATGTAGTACGCGAGTGAGAAGTTATACTGCTCTGGCATCATTAAATAAATATTTAATACTAGCTGTTTTGGCGAACTTCTTATCGCCTAATAATCAGTGATTCATGTACTTTGTTGATACTTTTAACTTTTATAGTTTTGGTAGGTTTAACAAATCAGAGACCATTAAATTCCCTCCCTCTCTCCATCCCGCTCCCTCTCCCCCTCCCTCTCGCTCTCCCCTCCCCTGCCCCCTCCCGCTCCCGCTCGCTCTCCCCTCCCCTGCCCCCTCCCGCTCCCGCTCGCTCTCCCCCTTTCTCTCCCCTCCCCCTCCAGCTTCCCCACCCCTCCCCTCCTACTTTTACCTTTTATAGTTTTGGTATGTTTAACAAATCAGAGAACATTAAATACCCTCTCCCTCTCCATTCCGCTCCCCTCATTATCCCCCTTATTTTCTATTTTTTAGTTTGGTTTTCTATAAAAGACCCCGCTTTTAGTTTTTTTTAAACTATTATTTATTTTTGATCTCAGAAATGTGAAAATTAATATATAAGCTTATAGTCAGAAACACAAATGAATTGTTATAGTTGTAACACGGGGAGGAGAGGGGAGCAGGAGCGGGAGAGGGAGAGGGAGCAGGAGCGGGAGAGGGAGAAGGAGCGGGAGAGGAGAGGGAAGAGATATGCACACAAAAACTATAGCGGCTAAGAACGGCTGTACTGATTTTAATGATCTCTGATTTGTTACATTCTAAGGCGATACGAAGTACGCCGGGTCAGCTAGTCTGTATATATAATGTACCCTCAGTGGAAAAAAAGCATAAGTCATCTTATGTTGAATTTTAGTTATTAATATGATTGGAAAGAGGGACAAAAGCTGCATGCTCAATTTTTTTCAAATTTTTATCATTAATATTGACGGTTTTGTGCAAGAAATCTTAATATAAATTCCTTTGACTACATACTGATATTTTAACAGTTTTTTCACTCGACTGTAAAATTACAATTTTCATCTTATGCCTTTTTTCCACTGAAGGTGCGATAAAAGGCAAAAGTGATTAACTGATGTATTCATGCACAGGTCAAACCCTTAGGGGCTAGAAACTTAAAACTTTGCACATATTTACCTTTTATGACAGGTATCCACTAAGGAATGATTTATCAAAATTCAAGCCCCAAGGGGGTGAAATAGGGGATAAATATGATAAGCATAACTTTCGCTTGCGAAGCTGCAAGCAACAGCTAGTTATATATCACAATAATTAATATGTTCTGCAGCCACGTGTTAATGAACTGTTTTTGTGTAAAATTTGTAAAGTAGTGTTTGTTTGTTTCCAGTTGCAAAAGTGTTGAGTTTGATTTAGAAAACCTGCCAACAGCCAGTGTGATAATAGTATTCCACAATGAAGCCTGGTCTACTCTGATGAGGACAGTGATGTCTGTCATTATAAGATCACCTCCAGAGTTACTAAAGGAGGTAGGATATAATATAACATGTTAGAGGACACTATTGAATGAAACATAAAACTTGTGCATGGAGGCTTACAGAAATGAAAAAAGTGGACGGAGTGGACGAAACTGAGGAATAGCGAAAAGTGGTCAAAGAAGTCTGGGGGCCGATTTTCATTAAAACTAAAACTACATCTTTAGATTTTTGAAAAATTAATAACCCTGACCAGGAATCGAACCCGTTGATTTTGAAAAAAACATCCTGTATTACTTATTTAACCATTTGATAGTGTTGATAACAAGGATTCAATTCTCGGAAGTAATGACATACACAGCTGTGAGTGTGGAGATTTACTGATTGATGCCTAACAAAAGTTTTTTCATACTTTCAGATTATTTTAGTTGATGACGCAAGTGACAGGAAGTATTTGGGCAAAGAACTAGACGATGCTGTGGCAAAACTGGACAAAGTTCATGTATTACGGAGTAAGGAGAGGACTGGACTTGTTGGAGCTCGTCTGATGGGTGCCAGGACAGCTAATGGAGATGTGTTAGTTTTTCTGGATGCTCATTGTGAGGTTAGTATATTAATCTGGTTTCTGAAGTATGAAAAGGTTATAAAGGCGTTTGTTATTTCATAATTATGTAAAATGTTAGGGTTCTGGATTTTAGAAAAGTGCAACTTATGACATCATTGTTTTGATGATACTTGAATCTCTGACAGGAAATATTAGGAAATATTTCGGTACGTCATTTATGCGGTGTTTGTACTTATTGACAGGTAACCAAGGGTTGGTTGGAACCTTTGTTAGAGAGAGCCGGCAGCGATGACGTATTCATATGTCCTCACATAGACCTGTTATCGGAGGACACATTGGCTTATACTAAAAGCATTGATGCTCATTGGGGCGCGTTCAGTTGGCGGCTGCACTTCCGATGGCTTATGCCGAGCAGCGAAGTTATGTTGAATAAATCGCAGAATCCTTCCAAACCTTACCCCACTCCGGCCATGGCTGGGGGGCTCTTCGCAGTCAGAAAGAGCTTATTCTGGCGATTGGGTGGATACGATGAGGGTATGTTGATATGGGGAGCAGAGAATCTCGAGTTATCCTGGAGGGCTTGGCAGTGTGGCGCACGAGTAGAAATCACCCCATGCTCCCGAGTTGGGCATATTTTTAGAAGGCACAGTCCTTACAAATATCCCGGGGGCGTCGCTAAGGTTCTGAACTCGAATCTCGCTAGGGCGGCATCCGTCTGGATGGATGAGTGGGCGGAATTTTTCTTCAAATTTAACCCATCCGTCGCTGCCATTCGTGACCAGCAGAGCATTTTCGACAGGCTGGAGATCCGAAAGAACTTGCAGTGCAAAAGTTTCAAGTGGTATTTGGAGAATGTGTGGCCGCAACATTTCTTTCCAACGGAGGAGAGATGGTTCGGGAGAATTAAGAACGATAAAGGTTGTTGTATTGGCGTTATATCTGGAACCCCTGGGCTGGGGGGCCCGGCCGCAGGTGTTAGTTGCGGGAGTGACGTAGATCTCGAAAGGCTGTTAATTTATACGCCTGACGGTAAAATAATGGCTGATGAGGGGCTCTGTTTGGAGCAAGGCAACGGTCGAGCCGTTTGGAAGAGTTGTAGTGATAGTAAAAAACAAATTTGGGAACAAAAAGGACCCCGATTGAAGACTGTAGGAGGGCAGTGTTTGACGGCGATCCTCAATAATAGTAAAGACGGCGTGGGGGACCCCATGACCGCTAAACGATGTATGAAAAGTGATGAACAAATCTGGCATTTTGAACGCGTGCCTTGGCGTTAGTACCTGATATAAACAGATAGAATAATATGTTGTGGCAATCGAAACATTTATAGCATTTTACGTAGTTTGTTACGTTTTGAATATCTATTTAAAACATTATTATGTTTCATGGCAAAATAGCATGGCCGACGTTTGAAGTGTTGTAACAAATTGTTTATCATACTAGAACTAACTATGTCGTGGTTGAATTAATTTTTATGACCATACCACGTTATTTGAACATAGTGTTTTGATGAGATTAATTTTTGGTAGCATTTATTTTACAAATTTTTGATGATTTTATTATTTTCATATTAGTATTATTTAGGCGAATAGGTAACACCCTATTCTATGAGGTAATCCTTGTGATAACATGACTAGATTTTAAGATTATAATCAACAAAATTGTATCTGTGATTTTAATGGAGGAATTGATTTTTTTTGTAAAATTAACTATGTGTCTACGTATGTAAAATAGAATGTTGTTAATTAAATATTATAGATAAGAATAATATAAATAGTTAAATGTTGTTTAGCAGGAATCCAACATGGTTTTATCAGATGTACCAATCAATGTTAAATTTAATAATTTAATTGTTAAACTTATTCAAAAAGTATAATGAATATTTAGCAGTATTATATGTATTTTAATATGTATAACTCAGACTTCAGCTCTGTTTACACTATTATTATACTAAAAACTTAAATAATAAATAATTAAAAATATTTTTAGTCACCAACTGAAGGATTTTTGTGTGGGATATTTTAATTATCTATAATACTTTATGGCTTTAGTTTCTGAGTTAGACTTTGTTAAAGGGATCGATTCTTGAATGGTATATTGAATACGTGCAGTGTAGGAGTTGTGTGTTATTTATGAATTAATTGTTTAGAACACTTTGTATCTCTTTTTAAAAAATTACGTAGTTAAAGATTACATGGAAAATAAGCGTAGAAAGCTAAATTAACATTTGTTAATGTGTTTTCTTTACACATAATATACACATTTATTTACACATACATATACAGATTTATGGATATTGCAATATAATCCCACAGATCAATAAATAAGGTTCAAATCTTCAAAAATTAACTCACCATCTTGTATTTGAATGAGGACGAAAAATACCATGCTGGATTACGTAATTCCTGTATTTACAAGACCACGCCCATCCATACGTCAAAAACACTCAAATACAAGGCGGTGAGTTGAAGGTAGACTTCATAATCCATTGTTCTAGGTTGACTAATCGCCGTTCTCAAGTCTTATCCACATATATTCATTATCTTGAACTCGGTGGCTAGGCAATGGATATTGGTAATAGGCAAGGTCAAAAATTCATAGCTTTTATTATTGTCTTACCTACTTGCTAACTTATCAAAAGATAATAATAGATTGATAGATTATTGGAAACGCCTGTAAACACGTTGATATTGGGACACCTTCGAAAACGGTTAGGTGTTGACTAATCACAAATAGGCAGCTAATCCTAGGAGGTCGACCGTCGAAGATGTGTCCCTTACTGTTAGAATTGAGTCAATAAATATTTCAGTTGTGTTATTGTATTGTTAAGTAGGTTTATTGTATGTAGGTATTTGTAAGTCAAAAAAGAAAGGTAGGTTTTAAAATTTTAATTTTTAATTCATATATTTTATATTATAATATTTATTTACACATTATGAATCAATTGCATGTTCAGTGATACCTGGCAGACTATAATAATATACTGAAAAATCTAGTTAGTCTGGTATAGACCCAATATTATATTTTATCAAAGGTTCCTTATAAATATTATGAGTATGATGACAGATTAAGTACATAATGTTAATGTTTTGCATTTATATACTACTCTTTTAAAACATTCCATTATCTAGTTTTTATCTTTTTATCTAATAATTTCGTTACGAATTTTATTTTGTTTTAATCTCAATACTGTCGACAATTTTAAATAATTGTTTATGAATCTCAGCCATATTTAAATCCTGTAATAACTAACGAATATTATTAACATCACGAATTTATTAAAACATAAGGTTCGTTTTAATACTGTTGAAGATGATTATTATAACATTTTTTATAATATAATTTTGATATGACATTGTGCGGGTGATTTATGAATTATCCATAGTAATTTCAATAATAAATGATATATAACTAATTGGGATGTTGACACTAATTATAAATTAATATAAATTTATGTCTAAAATATTAGTGGTAACATATAAAGGCCTAAAATATGATTCTTTTGTTGAAATCAATCACAATAAATTAAATATCATTAATTTAAAATGTTAAAAATTGTACTCACTGACACGTGACCTCAAACGCCATTTTGAGAATATGACGTCATTGGAACAATTTTATATGGAAATTCAACAAACTTAGTAGACAGATAGTATTGAATATCGTTTAGTGACGTCACGTGACGTTTTTGGTGGGAAATTTGATAATGATTTTTATTTTTTAATTTTTGTTTTTAAATTGAAGATTATTATTTTTATAATATTTTTTTCGTGAATATTAAGGTCATATCTATAAAATAAAATTGAATCCTAAAATTAGTCAACATCCCTATTGTTATAAATGATGCCCAGTATTTATATTTTATTATCTATTGCATTAAGTACCTACATTTTATCAGAGAAATAAAGGATATCTGGTTTAAAGGATCTCTGGACATTAGTAGATACAATTTGACAGAAATGTTAAGCTCATAATTATTGTATTATATTATACTTTTTTTATAAATAAAAGAAATCATTTTAATAGTAACTATTATATTAATATTATGAGCTATTTAATCATCTCAATATATAGGTCATAATGTATAGTTGAAAATGCTTATAATGGGTTGATCTTTTACCTGGTTAATAGTGGCATTATTAGTTAGGATATTTGATGTAATAACGACTTAACAACGTTAGGTATTAAAAGTGCCAAATAATTAAATATCACCCGCACTATGCTATGTCTAGTGACTCAGTCTGCAGCACACACTGTGTGTAATGTTTATGTAAAATATGATGTACTATGGTCGGATCACTTACCTATAGTTGTTGAATGTAATCTGAATGTATTAGCCCCCAAGATGAAATCAATATTACCTGTTATTGACTGTGCTGTATGGGGGGAAAGAAGTGAGACTGAAATTGCATTGTATAACAGCGAATGTAATATTAAATTAAAGTGTATTCAGTATCCCGCTGAATTAATGCACTGCGCTAATAGATACTGCACTGAACCTACTCATAGGTTAATTATTGAAAACATGTATTATGATATTGTCACAATACTGCGAAATGCAGCATCCTTAAGTAAAAATAAAAGTAAAAATAATTTAAAATGTAATAAAAAACAACGTATAATTGGCTGGAATAGACATGTAAGAGAAGCTCATGAGAGAGCCAGGCGGAAATTTCATTTATGGGTGTGGTTTGGAAAACCTTCAGTTGGTACTGAGTATAATGAAATGTGTGAGAGCCGGAGAGTATTTAAGTCTAAATTAAAATGGTGTCAAAACCATCAACACCAAATAAAGCAGGACATACTGGCATCACAGCACTCTAGTAAAGATTTTCGGTCATTCTGGAAAACTACAAATAGAATGAATGTTCGGCCTGGCCCTCCAGTAAGTGTAGATGGGGAAAGTGATCCGAAACTAATAGCCAATATGTTTAGAAATCACTTTATAGTAAAGTCTCCATTGGGGCAGTCTAAGTCTGAGCACAACACTGAGGCCTTTTTAGATGGGAAATTTTCCAGCTTCTCAGAAGAACAGGTTAGAGAAGCTATTAAGTCAATAGCTGGGGGGAAATCACCTGGTCATGATGGTCTCAGTGTTGAGCACCTGCGATATGGTGGTCACCATATATCAAAAGTTTTGGCTATGTTTTATACCTTATGTATTGGCCATGGATACCTCCCTCCAGACCTTATGAGGACTGTGGTGGTGCCTGTCGTTAAGAACAAAACTGGAGACCTTTCCGACCGGCACAACTACAGGCCTATCTCGCTTGCGACCATATGTGCAAAGGTGCTTGATTGCATGCTTAATACTCAATTAAATAAACATCTAAGACTCCATGATAACCAGTTTGGGTTTAGACCTGGACTGTCCACTGACAGTGCTATATTGAGTCTTAAGCATACGGTTGAGTACTATCGGAGGCGAAAGACAGCTGTCTATGCCTGTTTCCTTGATCTATCAAAGGCCTTTGACCTGGTATCCTATGACACACTATGGAGGAAGCTAGAATCCATAAGGCTACCCCATGAGCTCATTAATATTTTCAAGTTCTGGTATGGGAACCAGGTCAACAGCGTGAGATGGGCAGGGATATTATCAGAACCGTATGGGTTGGAGTGCGGAGTGAGGCAGGGTGGGTTAAGCTCTCCTTCTCTCTTCAACCTATATGTCAATGAGCTGATCGAGGAGCTCAGCAGCATGCATGTCGGTTGTCATATTGATGGGGTTTGCTTAAATAATTTAAGCTATGCTGATGACATGGTGCTGCTGAGTGCCTCGGTCTGTGGTCTTAGACAGCTGTTGAAGGTGTGTGAAGAGTACGCTGCAAGACATGGCTTAGTATATAACGCCCGGAAAAGTCAGTACATGGTTTTTGAGGTCAAGAAAGGCGGATACACGGATGTGCCCACTATACAACTGAACTCCGTTCCTCTAGAAAGAGTTGACAAATTTAAGTATTTGGGTCACATAGTAACCAGTGACCTCAAGGACAATGTGGACATTGAACGGGAGCGAAGGGCTCTATCGGTCAGAGCTAATATGATTGCCCGCAGGTTTGCTAGCTGCTCAAAAGATGTGAAGCTGACACTATTCAGAGCATTCTGTACCACCTTCTACACTTGCAGCCTGTGGAGGAGTTATACACAACGAGCCTATGGAGCCCTTCGCGTTCAGTATAATAATGCATTCAGGGTGCTGATGGGGCTGCCCCGCTCCTGCAGTGCATCTGGCATGTTCGCGGAGGCTCGTGTGCCTTGCTTCTGGGCCACGATGAGGCTGCGAGCAGCGTCGCTTGTGCGGCGGGTGCGTGCCAGCCACAACAGCATCCTGAGAATGATAGCGGGCAGGCTGGACTGTCCCTATATGACGCACTGCTGTGGGCTGCATGCCCCCAGCAGTTGCTATTTAAGTTAATTTAGTTTTTAGTTTTAGTTTTAAGATTACTAACACAATTTAGATTAAGCAGTACTAACAAATGAGACTGAGTTTCTTGAAATAAATTATTATTATTATTATTATTATTATTATTATATGTGAAATCTACGATAATGTATTGCTATTACAAATAACAAATAGTAATAAGTTTGCACTAAATTGTATTAACAACATATCATAACATCTCACTCTCTTGTTCGTTTCACTCAGTGACATTACGTCACAGTAACAAATTACGTGACAATGTCACGGTGGGGTTACCATAGCATAGTAAGACCTAATAGGATACATGGTCATATCTGGGGAGGGTATATATGGAAGCGTTGTAAAAAACTTCGATATCGTGGTTCACGTATGTAACGATGACGTGATCATGCTGTGTGACGTCGCCATTTAGTCAGAATTAAAAAATTATAAGTTTTGTAATCTGTCTAGACCAACGACCTTGTTTGTAAACGCTTAATATTACATAAAGCAATTGCACTGTTATATGTTTAATGGGCATAGGGTGTAGCAAATCTCAATAGTGCATTTAATTTTTATTGTAACATCAATTCA
Source organism: Thymelicus lineola (assembly GCA_963932265.1). Taxonomy (NCBI): domain Eukaryota; kingdom Metazoa; phylum Arthropoda; class Insecta; order Lepidoptera; family Hesperiidae; genus Thymelicus; species Thymelicus lineola. The sequence continues at coordinate 9,246,272 of OZ010697.1, forward strand.
CTATATTTCTGAATCTTGCACTTCTTAATTTAAGTGAAAATATGTAGACTGTGACTGTTTATGTACATCATTGTTGTGTGTGATATCATCAGTTTTTTACTAATAAATAAAACACAAAATAATGGTAGGTACCTATATCAGTTTAATTTGATAACGTAATGCTAGTGTTTTTGTACCAATTTTAGACTATATTTCATTATTAGGTCTTACGCAAAATGTAGCCGAGTAATATGGCCAATTTTTTTGGTTAGGTACAATTGTCAGGTACAAAATGTTTTATTATTTGGTATTTTACAATAAGGCACTTAATATACGAGTATAGCTAGCCGACAATATTGCACAAAACGAAATAAAGTTTATTTACAAGAACAGTTTAGTTATTCTTTGGTTAATGACCCAATAATATTAAGGACACTTTCATCTAAAAATGAAGTATATTACAATGGAAAATATTGGGAGGTACATTGATATGAGACGTGTAGCTGAGTTGCAGTCATTGCGGTTGCAAATGAAGCATCTTGCGTCACTGTGCCCTCGCGCCCTCTCTACTGCCACTAAGCCTAGGCAGACTGAATCCACTTGGACTCTAGGAATGCATCCCCGAATGACGTCCACTGTGTTACCAACTGAAAAAATGTTCCAACTATAATCCCAACTATAATAAGTACTCGGTTAACTCATAGAACGGAGTTACAGGATTTATTACAAGCGATATAGAAATAATAAACTTATATCTACCATTTAGAAATACCTAATTGATTAATAAATTAACGTAATTTTTGATAATCTCAAAAATACTGTATATATTTTCATGTGGCATAGATAAATAGATGATGATGTTAGAGGTGTAAACAGCTTTTATAGAACGCCTGATAAAAAGTAATGTCAATGTCTGATGGGGTTTATTATTTTTCAATGCAAGGATCATGCTTGGCTGAGCCAGGATATTATGTGACAAATCATATCCCACCAAAGTTAATTTAAAATAAGTTGCCAAGACTAACAAGCTCATAAAAAGTTATCAGACTTCATTAAGAACCAATCCCCCTTTTATCAACGCGTGACTCTACAATCTCTAACACTACAAACCCTTCATCTTGGTCAAAAAGTATGACGGCATATTAAAACAAACAATTTAAACGAAATATATAGTTAATGTGAACATAATCATATTTCCCGAGGCGAAGAAAAGGTAAGTAATACATAGTCTATTATGATGGCACTAAAACTTGGTCCTTCGAGCCGGAAACTATAAATGACATCATAATAAACATTGTACTGAACCCAGTCGTAGATATCGACGACATACTTACACGACTTGTCGTCTGGCGTAGCGACCATCTTTAAACACTGATATTCAATAGGAATACGGGAATCTGTCGTCGGCGGTGGATGCCCTAGGTTGTGCACCCATTGAGCTGTCACCCAGTTGGAAGGATGACACGTTACAGATTTGCCTGGCCAGACTGTCTCCTGAGGGTGGCAACCGAGACAGCGTTGATAGAAGCAGCTTTCTGCAGACACTGGAAATAATATCTTCAGATAAAGGGATATATTTTATTAGGTAACTATTAAATACGAATATCATTAGAACAGGTTTTCGCTTTAAGGGTTTTAAGGTAGCTATAATAGACAAAGTGCATAGGTAATTTTATGAAATCTTTCTTGTATTCTAGAAATTCAAAAGAAGATTGTTTTGATTCTTATACCTGATCATAGATTTTTGTATAGTGTTCAAAATGTCAACGATATGAAGATCATGGTGTTTTCTACGACATACCTACATATTAATCCCCTAAAGTTTTCAGTTGCAAATCCAGATCCATGATCCGTTTTGCTCAACCTACAGCTCGTGAAGGTCGCGCGCTTTGCAGGTAATGATGGCAGAACGGTTTTAAGCACAGGTTCAGTTTGTTTTAACTGCCGCAATCATACGTCATTTTCTCGCGTTTCGCGCCGTTTTGCCGGCCATGCCATCATCTGACGTTCCGATCCGTTCTACGTAGTATGGCCCGTAATTATTGAAGAGAGAATCCGATCTCGACGCGTTGGAATGAAATCAATGTATGCTCTACTCACATGGTGAGATTTAATTTATTTTATTTGAGAAAAAATACAGCTGGTGTATTTTGTTCAGAATGTGTTAGGTGTTAAAGGTTTATGGTCTAAGAGCCGTTGAAGAACGACCTTCACCGATCTGATAACTCGATGGGACATATTTTTTATCAAATATAATTTATAAACAAATATGCCTACGATAACTTGCCTGTCGAAAAGTGTTCATAGCTATTTTTAATTTAATTAATTTTAGTCATTTTTTTTTCGTCACTTTCACTCATGTGATAACCGAATGAGTTTTATCTCAATTGATAGTTTTTAACACAGAGAATATGCCTAGGTAGGCTTGCCTACTTATTTCTGTTCATGGTTACCTGGCAAGCAGGTGTGAACAGGTGAGAAAATATAGGTATTTATACCCTGTCCACAAATCTTAGAGACTAAATTGACGTTTCATGGGTGACCAGTTTCGGGTGCAAATTAAATAGTGATGACCATAAACCGGAAAGTTAATCGGAAAAATATTCGCAGTTTTTACGGTAGGTCAAATATTTGTATTAAAGAGTCCCTAAAACTGGTAGAAAAATAAATTTAAGCAACCGTATCAAATATAATTATATCCATAATATATTTACCCTAATTAACTGAACTTAAAAGTTATTTTACTTACAAGAATTAGTATTTGGTTATGGTATTGGTGACATTCGGTATACAGCTAATTTTATACTATATAGCCAAGAACGTCTATTAAGAACTATTTTAATATATAAAAATTGAGATATCCGAAATATCATCGACTATATGCCCCAGGCAATAAGTTTTGAGTGAAAATAATTGAATCCTAAAAAAATTTTTTTTTTTAAACGCTTTTATTTCAATAATGTTTAGTTTATAAAATTAGCTACAAGTTGTGAAAATTTCAAGTCTCTACGTAAAATAGAACATAGAGAATTATGCGTCTAAAGTCTGAAAATCGTTTTTTTTAATTTAACAATTAACAACAAATAAACAATGAAAATTAGTTTAAAATATGATTTTCGTGTATTGTCATCGGAAATACACATGTCTGCCAAATTTCATCAATTTTCATTAAAGGGAAGTCATTCAAATTAACGTTACAAGATTTGATGCTTTGATGCTCCGAAGTGAAGCTAAATAAAAGCGTTTAATAAGTTATATCGACTTATCAATATTAATATTGTTACTAACTGAATGATTTTTTTAAATAGATAAAACTTCTCACAATTCTTACGAAATGGTTTACGATTCAAAAAACCGGAAAAGTAGATTGCACAAATTTAGCTGGTAACATTATTTCGAACTTTGACATTAGTGGTTGTCATTTTAGTCTCTAAGATTTGTGGACAGGGTATACACCGATCTGTTAACCAATTGAAATTAATATCATAGGTAGATATATTAATTACAAAACCAATCATATAGGCTTGCCTACAAAAAAATGTTCATGAAATAGTATTGCCAAGTTATAAAGGGTATAGCCGGATAGCCTTGGGAAAAGTGCCCCCAAACCTTGGGGTTCGAAACTATGTCCAAATGATCCTTTATATAGAGATAACATGATGTACAAAATTTCACCCCCCCACTACCCCTCAGGGGGCTACGGCACTCAATTAAACCGAAAATGAGTTTATTTTTTTTCTCCAAATCTATGTAACTGACGCAAATCAAATTTTGCACAAATATTGTGGTAACTTAAAGTAATAATACAAAAAATCAAGAGCTCTCTAAGTACTCCCTATATTGAAAAAAAAATAATTTAAATAATTGGAACATCCTGTATAATGATTTCCTTTCGTGGTAAAAACACCATTTTTTTTCCAAATGTGTACCAACTTCCAACCTACGTAATCTCCAAGTTTGGTCTATCTAGCAAAGGTGGAACACTACTTTTAGTTCTACTAAAGTTCTAATGCCTGCTTTATAAGGTAATAGAATCCCACGGTTTTATTTTTTTTCTCCAAATCTATGTAAGTGATACAAATCAAGTTTTGCACAAATATTGTGCTAACTTAAAGTAATAATACAAAAAATCAAGAGCTCTGTAAGTACTCCCTATATTGAAAAAAAAATTAAAAAAATGGAACATTCTGTATAATGACTTCCTTTCGTGGTACAAACACCGTTTTTTTTTAAATGTGTAATTAAGGAAAATATGATAACTCTTTTTACTTATAATACATAATTCTATTAAGATTACATTGTATCTGTGACAAGTCTATAGATTCAATAAGTATCACGAGGTAACGAATAATTATAGCTTTATTAAAGGTAATAATAACGGTAATTATAGCTTTATACGGAGGAGGCTCATTCGACGGAGTTTCATACGGCGGAGATTCATACGGGGCAGGCTCATGCGTCGGAACCTCATGCGGCGAATGGTCATACGGAGGAGGCTCATTTGGCGGAGTTTCATACGGCGGACATTCTTACGTGATATACAGTGATAGCCTAGCGGTTAGAACGTTGGTCTCCCGAACGCGGGGGAACGGGTTCAAATCCTGGCACGCACCTCTAATTTTCAAATATTATGTGCGTATTACTAGTTAATTATCACTTGCTTCGGTGAAGGAAAACATCGCGAGGAAACCTGCACACTGGAGAGTTCTCCATAACGTTCTCAAAGGTGTGTGAAGTCTACCAATCTGCACTTGGCCAGCGTGGTAGACTATGGCCTGTACCCCTCACATTGTAAGCGGAGACCCCGAGCCCAGCAGTGGGATAATTATGGGTTGTTGCTTTGCTTTTTTTTAGCTTTATATTCGTTTTTGTAAAGTATATTGTTATGAGTCAACTGTTATATGATGTTTATTTTAAATTGAGTTTAATTTTTTTTGGCAATACATGTCACCAACCTCAAATAAGTTTTACTTCAATCGCGCGTAAAGATTACACGCGCACACTTTTTTTGTTAGCAATTCATTTGCCTCTATTAACTGCACGCCAAGTTATTGACTGTCGTGGCGGATTTTATCTATAAATTGGATATTATTTCATCCGCGTTATTATCGTCACTAAGGAGGCTTTTTACGTAATTGTTATTTAAAAAACAAGCAATTTTACATAATGTACCGATTTTAGGTAAGATTTTACTATCAACTTTAAGGTCGAGTAAATGATATTTTTGTTTAATTATTCCATTAACAGATTTTTCTACCCATCTTACTTTGGTATCGAGCTACGGTTGATTTGATTCTGAAGTATCAAGCTGTGCTCTACTCGTATTTTCTTATAAAGCAGGCATTAAAACTTTAATAGACCTAAAAGTAGTGTTCCACCTTTGCTAGACAAACCAAACTTGGAGATTACGTAGGTTGGATGTTGGTACACATTTAAAAAAACGGTGTTTGTACCACCAAAGGAAATCATTAGACAGGATGTTCCAATTTTTTAATTTTTTTTTTTCAATGTAGGGAGTACTTAGAGAGCTCTTGATTTTTTGTATTATTACTTTAAGTTAGCACAATATTTGTGCAAAACTTGATTTGCATCACTTACATAGATTTGGAGAAAAAAATAAAACCGTGGGATTCTATTTCCTTATAAAGCAGGCATAATAGTACATTATGATACAAGTGTGGTATGTTGGTCATTACACTCGAGGTGATATTGCTCAGCGCGAGCCGAAGGCGAGTGCTGCAAGAAAACCGAGAGTATAATGACCAAACCTCACGTGTGTCATACGACGTTTTTCAACACACTTACGAGTAAAAAAACAAATTATTCGTACTCAAATAAACAATGCTCACAGACCAGACGGAAAGTTTGTTAAAAATGGCGCGCTCCGCGCTGATATTTTTTTTTCTGCGCGCGGCGTGTTATAGACTATGCGCGCGCAGATTGGAGCGTAGGCACGAACAATTACGCTAAACAGCCAAAACTCAAAATGTAAAAAAATCTAATATTTATGTATTTATGAATTAGTTTCACGTTGAATTATTAATTAAAGTAAATAAGTTGTTGAAAATTTATCATATTCAAGGCGGTACACTTCTTTTTTTTTTACAAAAATAGTGTTAATTTTAATCTTATGTTGAAACGAAACGTACTTATCTAAGTCAAAATAAATGCATAAATATAAAGCAAATAGAATGCATAAATAATATCTTTCAGCAAGGTACAAACTTAATTTGATGGAATATAAAATAAAACACTAGTGCGATCAAGAAAAAAAAGCACAAGTGTTTAATACCACGGTTTATGAGTGTAAAATCCATGTGATAAAAACCAATTTATGAGCAAGGGTGTTGAAATAGTACATTATGATACAAGTGTGGTATATTGGTCATTACACTCGAGGTGATATTGCACAGCGCGAGCCGAAGGCGAGTGCAGCAAGAAAACCGAGAGTGTAATGACCAAACCTCACGTGTGTCATACGACGTTTTTCAACACACTTACGAGTAAAAAAACAAATTATTGATTATTCTTACTCAAATAAACAATGCTCACAGACCAGACGGAAAGTTTGTTAAAAATGGCGCGCTCCGCGCTGATATTTTTTTTCTGGGCGCGGCGTGTTAGCTATGCGCGCGCAGATTGGAGCGTAGGCACGAACAATTACGCTAAACAGCCAAAACGCAAAATGTAAAAAAATCTAATATTTATGTATTTATGAATTAGTTTCACGTTGAATTATTAATTAAAGTAAATAAATTGTTGAAAATTTATCATATTCAAGGTGGTACACTTCTTTTTTTTACAAAAATAGTGTTATTTTTAGTCTTATGTTGAAACGAAACGTATCTAAGTCAAAACTTTTTTCCGAAATTTAAAAATAAAACTATAACCCGGCTAAGTTAAGAGCAAATAGAATGCATAAATAATATCTTTCAGCAAGGTACAAACTTAATTTGATGGAATATAAAATAAAACACTAGTGCGATAAAGAAAAAAAAAAGCACAAGTGTTTAATACCATGGTTTATGAGTGTAAAAGCAATATGATAAAAACCAATTTATGAGCAAGGGTGTTGAAATAGTACATTATGATACAAGTGTGGTATGTTGGTCATTACACTCGAGGTGATATTACACAGCGCGAGCCGAAGGCGAGTGCTGCGAGAAAACCGAGAGTGTAATGACCAAACCTCACGTGTGTCATACGACGTTTTTCAACACACTTACGAGTAAAAAAAAACAAATTATTCGTACTCAAATAAACAATGCTCACAGACCAGACGGAAATTTTGTTAAAAATGGCGCGCTCCGCGCTGATTTTTTTTTTCTGCGCGCGGCGTGTTAGCTATGCGCGCGCAGATTGGAGCGTAGGCACGAACAATTACGCTAAACAGCCAAAACGCAAAATGTAAAAAAATCTAATATTTATGTATTTATGAATTAGTTTCACGTTGAATTATTAATTAAAGTAAATAAGTTGTTGAAAATTTATCATATTCAAGGTGGTACACTTCTTTTTTTTTTACAAAAAGAGTGTTATTTTTAGTCTTATGCTGAAACGAAACGTATCTAAGTCAAAACTTTTTTCCGAAATTTAAAAATAAAACTATAACCCGGCTAAGTTAAGAGCAAATAGAATGCATAAATAATATCTTTCAGCAAGGTACAAACTTAATTTGATGGAATATAAAATAAAACACTAGTGCGATCAAGAAAAAAAAGCACAAGTGTTTAATACCATGGTTTATGAGTGTAAAAGCCATGTGATAAAAACCAATTTATGAGCAAGGGTGTTGAAATAGTACATTATGATACAAGTGTGGTATGTTGGTCATTACACTTGAGGTGATATTGCACAGCGCGAGCCGAAGGCGAGTGCTGCAAGAAAACCGAGAGTGTAATGACCAAACCTCACGTGTGTCATACGACGTTTTTCAACACACTTACGAGTAAAAAAACAAATTATTCGTACTCAAATAAACAATGCTCACAGACTGGCAGACGGAAAGTTTGTTAAAAATGGCGCGCTCCGCGCTGATATTTTTTTTTTCTGCGCGCGGCGTGTTAGCTATGCGCGCGCAGATTGGAGCGTAGGCACGAACAATTACGCTAAACAGCCAAAACGCAAAATGTAAAAAAATCTAATATTTATGTATTTATGAATTTGTTTCACGTTGAATTATTAATTAAAGTAAATAAGTTGTTGAAAATTTATCATAATCAAGGTGGTACACTTCTTTTTTTTTACAAAAATAGTGTTATTTTTAGTCATAAGTTGAAACGAAACGTATCTAAGCCAAAACTTTTTTCCGAAATTTAAAAATAAAACTATAACCCGGCTAAGTTAAGAGCAAATAGAATGCATATATAATATCTTTCAGCAAGGTGCAAACTTAATTTGATGGAATATAAAATAAAACACTAGTGCGATCAAGAAAAAAAAGCACAAGTGTTTAATACCATGGTTTATGAGTGTAAAAGCCATGTGATAAAAACCAATTTATGAGCAAGGGTGTTGAAAAAACTTTTATAGAACTAAAAGTAGTGTTCCACCTTTGCTAGATAGACCAAACTTGGAGATTACGTAGGTTGGAAGTTGGTACACATTTGGAAAAAAAAATGGTGTTTTTACCACGAAAGGAAATCATTATACAGGATGTTCCAATTATTTAAATTATTTTTTTTTCAATATAGGGAGTACTTAGAGAGCTCTTGATTTTTTGTATTATTACTTTAAGTTACCACAATATTTGTGCAAAATTTGATTTGCGTCAGTTACATAGATTTGGAGAAAAAAAATAAAATCATTTTCGGTTTAATTGAGTGCCGTAGCCCCCTGAGGGGTAGTGAGGGGGTGAAATTTTGTACATCATGTTATCTCTATATAAAGGATCATTTGGACATAGTTTCTAACCCCAAGGTTTGGGGGCACTTTTCCCAAGGCTATCCGGCTATACCCTTTATAGCTTGGCAATACTATTTCATGAACATTTTTTTGTAGGCAAGCCTATATGATTGGTTTTGTAATTAATATATCTACCTATGATATTAATTTCAATTGGTTAACAGATCGGTGTAAATACCTATATTTTCTCACCTGTTCACACCTGCTTGCCAGGTAACCATGAACAGAAATAAGTAGGCAAGCCTACCTAGGCATATTCTCTGTGTTAAAAACTATCAATTGAGATAAAACTCATTCGGTTATCACATGAGTGAAAGTGACGAAAAAAAAATGACTAAAATTAATTAAATTAAAAATAGCTATGAACACTTTTCGACAGGCAAGTTATCGTAGGCATATTTGTTTATAAATTATATTTGATAAAAAATATGTCCCATCGAGTTATCAGATCGGTGAAGGTCGTTCTTCCACGTCTCCTCTACTATTAGGTTTTATTTATTCAGTAAAATTATTTAGGTACCTATCACTTTTTTAAGAAAGGATAAGCAATATTTTATTTTCATAGTAGGTAGGTATTTTTAAACGCTTTTATTTAGTTTCACTTCGGAGCATCAAAACGTCAAACTCAATATTATGATCAAAATGCTACTCTATTTACACGGCAATAAGGTAAACGCTTCCCGCATCAAAAAATCAAATCTTGTAACGTTAATTTGAATGACTTCCCTTTAATGAAAATTGATGAAATTTGGCAGACATGTGTATTTCCGATGACAATACACGAAAATCAAAAAAAAATTGAAATAAAAGCGTTTAAAAAAAAAAATTTTTTTCATTTCACTTATTTTACAATTTCAATTGAATGCAAGCAACAGTAAAAATTACAACAGAATACCAAAAAAACCGGGTAAGTGCGTGTCAGGCCACGCACAATGTAGGGATCCGAAGTAGTAAGTAAGTTTATATAATATTTTCTTCTACGAATTTGGAGTTTTAATAAATATGTACATCCATGCAAAATTACAGCTTTCTAGCATCAAAGGTCTCGGCGCTTTGCTTCGGACAGACGGACGGACAGACAGACGGACGGACGGACATGACGAAACTATACCTAAGGGTTCCGATTTTTCTTCGGAATCCTAAAAAATACGGTGAAACGAGTGGGAATTTCGTTTGTAGGGTTACCAAAGAAAGTTGGTGATTTACGTCTGTTTGGTCGAGTGTATCAATCAGATGCGGTGGAGTCAAGGCGTGAAGTGTGAACCGACGGGACGCCACGAGACGCCATGAGTGCCGCGACTGATGGCGGCGTTCGGTGACGTGCGGTGACGTGCGGCGCCCGAGAAAGTGCCTGATGGGCGGCTGACATAATTGCGCACGCCTCACCGACTGCATCTCACTTCCATTCAACCACAGGCGTAGAATTCGGTGAGGTGAGCTAACTGTAGTACTGGCTTGCAAGCGGGACGAAGAATGCATCGTGTGCTCTCGTATTTATAATGTGGTTCAAACTGAACACATTGACATAGAGTAGACGAACCACTTGATGCTAAATACCTAATTACCGTCGATGTAGGCATCATTAACACCAAAGAAATCACCAATGCGTTGCCAGCCAAAAAAGGATGCGAATGAAACTATATTACATTATATTCTCCGACACCACGACCGGAACCTACCCGGAGAATAACCTACCTAGTTATTCTACAGGTAACAGAATGCAGGGGTAGGTACGGCTACGGCAAGCAGGGGAGATTTGCTTAGACACAAGATGGATGGAGCCCCTTCCCCAACCCTCTCGCCCCTTTAAAACCATTAATTACTTTAAACTATTAATTACAGTAAAGATAAATAGACTTCATTTATCAATGCTTATACAGTTTAGTAATATTCTTAATAATATCTTATTCCTATTGTCGTTGCTTATCTCGAGTCCCACTGACACGAATTTAAAATAAGTAACGCACAACACAAAATATTCATCCCACGTGGCTTGTCGCAGCGAAATCAACAAGTAGACGCTATATTAATGTAAATACGATTGTCAACAGTGGATTGGATAAATATTTATTAGAAGAGGTTGTTGCGATATGAGATGAGTCGAGACACTATTGTGTGGAGTGGCGGGGGCGGCGATCGGACCTCATTCATACATCTACACTCAATTACAATCAAAATTATGATGTGTATTGTGACGTAACAGTATTTCGTTTAAAAACAATTGACTGTCGCAAGCACATACACGTCTCTTTGTTTGGCTACGTGAGCGTAGCTATTGTAATGTCAAGTCTTAAAAATGTTTTCCGCGATAACACTTAAAAAGTAGTCATGCTTACCAAGTGAGAATAATCCAATAACACTCAAAGTAAACATCAACATTATCATTACTTATAGACACAATAGGACGTATTTAATATCTTTACCACAGGTTTACAACGACTTATGAGACGCGCGTATTCGACGCAACTTTTTATCATACTAATCTGCTTTTCAATCGTTTTTATCTGTATGTGGATACTGTTATCGCAGGATAGTAAATTATTCTGATATTTTGTGTGGAAAACAAACGGCACTTTGTTGCTAATGGAAACTGAATTAAAAGTTTCCAGAATATTGTTTACAATGTCGATAATAAAACGCTTCTTTGGTCTATTTCGATTTCAAACGGGTGCCATCACTGCCATTGTAAACAGTCGGTATCTACAAAAGCTAGTTATTGTTGGCATCGGTTTTCTATTCCATTAATACATTAGGATTCTGGATGTATCGTATCAATTTGATACTTAGGCGATTTCATGATTTTATCATAAATTGATATAATTTGTGTTGCTCTTAAGAACCCAGCCGGAACATGACGAGTCGTTTTGCGGCTGAACCAATCAAGAGGATGGTAGGTTATCCAGGCGAACCCCATGGAGAAATAATAGTACCTAGTAATAATGATCATTTAAAATCAATATGTTAGGTACATATTACCAAAATAAGTCCTCCGAAGGGCTCTACCACTAGCGGACCGAATTTAGTTTTTCCTCGTTTTTCTCGTTTATAGATTTATATATAGGTATTATAGATGCAAGTGTGATACGACCCTTCAAACAATTTCGATGATTTATTATTTATTTACTATAGAATATAAACAACCATCCTAATATTCCTTATCAATCATTGTCATTTTCAGAAGAAATTATCATTTTCTTATTAACGCATTCTGCTTCATATAGCTAGTCTGAATTGTTCTTCGCCAGTTTATTAACTTATAACATGATTTAATAAATAATTTCTAACATAATGCCACGTTCAGTAAATATAATAAATTATCTTCTTCAGTGCCTTACCCATTTAACACGAAATATGAAGTTCGTCCACAGAAATAGCAACACGCTTCATCGATCGCGAGAGGTTCGTGTCAGGCTCGCGATCTCGCTAAATAGGATTGACCATGCACGTATTAAGATCCAGCGTTCGTGCTGCAGTTTTGAACCTTAATGCCATAGTAATAGGGGGTTGTTTTTGCAATTATAGACATGGAATGGCCGAGATACTGCCATGGCTATGCGACGCGCCGGCGACACTGCCGTGTTGGTATGCAGCCGACGAACATGTAGAGGCACCATGCTTCCGCAAAAAATGGATTCAAACTACGGACTCACAGTAAACGGATTAATTATTTATGATTTTGATCTGCACCTAAGATTAACTTGTTACTATCTATGCTGCGTTTCTTCGTACATTTTTTTCTATGCTAGACAATGTTGTTTGAAACGGTTAAAGTGGATACCAACACTGTATTTGTTTTGAGGTTTTTCACAGAATCCGATGATGGATCCCCTGGTTTTTGCAAAATAAGAATATATGTTAATGTTTGTATTTTGTTGATTAACACTGTATATTGTCTTGGTGGATGAGCGGGGTACCTGTAACACAGGTGATGAACCAAGTACAGGGCCCTTGCGACTTGTGAATGTAATGTGTTTTTATCAATAAAATATTTTTGATTTTTGATTTTTTTTATATCAATCTAATACTTATATTGTCATTGGTTGATTAATATTGAGGATCGATCCATAGCCATGGATCGTTCAGCCGAACGATTTTTTATAATACTCAACTATTACACATTGTATCTTTTCATCTTTTAGCTGGGGCAAGCAGATTCAGGTAGTATTTGATGGATAAAATTTGATGGAGTACTTTTTGGAACTCTGAAGAAATTATTAGGTTTAGTTTAACATGGGCACTGGTATAATGGAATAGCAAGTAAAGTTACAACTTCCTGTATCCTGTCCGTGAATAGCCACGAATATGGTCAACCCATTCGCATGGATGCCTCCAATAGATAACAAAGAGATTCAAGATGGATTGTCACACTTCTTCTATTATCACACAGCCCACGTGATGTTTTTATTACTCTATACCTGGACTGCAGGTTATCTTGAAACGTTTAAATAAGCTGCTTAGATTGTGCATTTATTATTTTAAAAGTAGTTCAGATAGTACCATGACCTTATTGCTAAAAAAATGTTTACTCGAAACTGCTAAATTTGGACGTCGTTAAATTAAGACGAATTTATCTTCTCATTAAAATTGTTTAATGTTTCCAGTTGATATTTCAAACGTATTTCTTAATGGTAATCTTACAATTCCTGTTTATCACTCCAAATGGTCACAATAATTAATCGACTGCTATTTAAATGTACAAGTAGGTAATTAAGCTTTTTACGAAAGCGCATCTCTAATTACTAGAAAGATTCCTACAGCGATGAATTATCGACGTCGCGTCTAAGTGTTTTAAAGTGTTATAATTTAAAAGCGGCAAGACTTTACGCAGGAATACCAATTAAATTTTGACCGAAACATTAAGCGTTCGATAAATTTCTCGAGAAACGTCGCGTCGATAAGAGGAACGGGTCGAAGCCTTCTTCTGTGCATTAAAAAGGCGTTATTTATCTTGGACAATTTGTTATTGCCACTCTCGGTGCCTTCCGGTAGCCGTGTAATTGAATCTTCTGGTTTTTGAAGATTTATGACTGTCATTTTATTGAGCTACCGCCCTTGATTAGCGACATCAGCGGCCGCTTTAATATCTATCTATCTTGAATTTTTTTAATCATCGCAGTAATTAAACTCCTTTTACAAGTTTGCGCAAACATTTTTTACTCGTCATTATTGCTAACAATGATTCGTGGAGCATGTTTTTGTGATTGCCTTGATATTTTTTATAATTTTGCAAACGAAATCTTTATGTAAAAGAGTTATTTTGGTGGACTTGATTTGTTAGGAGTAACGCGAACAAATACGTAAGGTAAAAAAAGGCTATTTATGTTTTCAGTAATTTATGTGACTTTGTATTTTTGTAGGTAAGGGTTTTTATTTTAACTTCTTAATTAAAATTATATTAACTTACGAGTCATTGTACTAGGTACACTAAAATAGTAAGTCTGTGTTATAATTTACTGTCGGGACAATTTTTGTGACGGATAAAATAAATGTCTTTTCATAGGCCTTTGTTTTTGTTTGATGTCTTTATTGTGATTTGTGTCTATTCACAACGCTATTTGTGCTACGAAGCTGTGTAAAGATTATATTTATTACTAGCTGTTGCCCACAGCTTCGCACGCGGAAATTATGTTTATCATATTTATCCCCTATTTCACCTCTTGGGGATTGAATTTTGAAAAATCCTTCCTTAGTGGATGCTTACGTCATAAGAGGAATACGTGTGCGAAATTTTAAGTTTCTAGCCCTAAGGGTTTGCCTGTACGTTGATACATCAATCACTTTTGCCTTTTGTACAAGAAGAAGAAGATTATTGACTAATTGTAACGTGTAGGAATAAAGTTGCTGAACCGCAACTAATGCAGCGGTGTGAAATGTGACTGGGCCTTTACACGATGCGATCGGGGCAGAGACGATCGCGTGAGATACGAATTCTACCTCTTGCGACTCCCGCACACAGCCGTCGAAAGGTCCTCTAGTGTTTTAGTTATCTGTCCCTTCGTATTTACTAACTACTTTTTTACTGACTACACATTTGGTAGATGCTATACTTGCCTGTAACGGGTTCTGTATATAGTTCTATAAGGAGGACTAGAAGGTACACCGTACGGTTAGTATACCGCGTTGTAATTAAACCAGAAGACATATTCGCAGCCTCAGTGGAAAAAAAGCATAAGTTGTATTATTTTGAATTTTAGTTATTAATATGATTGGAAAGAGGAACAAAAGCTGTAGGTATATGCTCATTTTTTATTTTTATCATTAATCTTGACGTTTTTGTGCAAGAAATCGTAATGTAAATTCCTTTAAATAGGTACTTACTGATATTTTAACAGCTTTTTTTGCTCTCCTGTAAAATTGCAATTTTCATCTTAGGGAACATACCAAAACCACGTGCCTCATTTAGGGGGGGAGGGGGGTCTTCAAAACACCACGATTGGTCACAGAGGGGAGGGGGGGGGTTTAGGTTTTTGTCACGTAGTCAATATTTTAGCAACCATTGCGCCACACAAGTCGTCCAATATAAGCAAAATTATTATTTTTGTAACTCTGTTTTTGCAAAAAAGTATTGACAACCGTATTTATCAATTACGACGTGAAAACTAGGAGAGAGGGGTGGGGGTCTTCTCATATACTACGGATGGTCACGAAGGGGGGGGGAGGCGGGTAAAAAGTTGGAAAAAATGGGTTATGTGGTTTTGGTATGTTCCCTTATGCCTTTTTTCCACTGAGGGTACGATATATTTCAGAAACTAACGTACAGGCTTTTATCTAGCCAGTTGTTTAGCAGAGTGTACCTATCACAAGGAAGGGAGGTTGGTTTGAACTGCTGGATGGATAGAGCATTTTCTACAGGTATATTCTAAAACAAACGTCATTCGAGCATGCATAATCCCTCTTTTAACCCAAGAATAGCTTTGTTTAGTCTCGTGAAATTCAGTCATCTTTGTTACAGAAAGACTTTATTATATTATAAATACCATAACAAAAACGTTTCACTTTTTTGGTCTATGCTATTTATTCTTCAACAGCCTTTGTATAAATAACTAGTTCTATACATAAAAAGGTTAACTTAAGAGTAAAAGTACCTGAAGCGAGCGTGTCATTGGATGCGAAATAGAAGGATTACTTACATTCAAGATTTTCGTGTTTGAAACAAATTGAAAATAATCACTGTACAAAAACTTGCAAATTATCTCATTTTACTGAACCGACACTGCGTTGCGTGACTGAAAACAATCAAAAGAGGCCTGGGTGGAGTGAATAGCGGGACTTATTGTAAAATATTCGATGGCCCCTCAATTAAGATTTCGGTAAATGAAGTTGTTGCAAGGTAAAATAACGTTTTGGCAAGACAATACTACATTTTAAATATACTGCATTATCTCAAGTGTTCTTACTTTCTAAATAACGTTTCACATTAACTGGTGTGAACTGGACAACTTGTGACAAACTCTGTGATTCTTGTAGGTATCTACGTCTATCTATAAGCATTTAGTCTGTTTAGTTAGTATTTATTTAGTCTATAATCTATTTATTTATTTAGTAGCTTATTTATTTAGTCTCTATCACCCCTTAAATGTGATAGGTGTTAATGTTCTTAAGTTAAGAATCTTAACAGGTTGATGGCATGTAAATTGTAATTAATATATAACATAATAAGAAAAAAAGCGTATAGTACGAGCGGCGACCGTCAGATCCACTACGTCATCTGATACTAAAATAAGCCCCTTGACACATGTTCATAAAAGTGATGCTTAGTTCCGAAAACTCGGTGGAAAAAATTTGAATTGGCCGAAAGTACAAAATAAAGTACCACTTCCGGTGAAAAAAAATTAATGGCACTTACGTCATTTGATATCGAGAGGATACTTGTGGCATCAAATAGCACTATATTGGTAGTTACAGAAAAATCTTGTCTGCCAGTTCCTGTATGGCCGAAAATGCTCGGCAGACTGTTTTAAAGGTAACAATTCAGACCCCCAATCTACGGTATTTGATACAAAGATGAAATAAGTTGCAAATGTTAGGTATTAGTCCTATATTGAATTATGTACCAGTCTGCCGAAGGTATTCTGGCCGAAACCCCTCCTAGTACTTGAATAAAAATAGGTACAGTTGTGAGGAAATCAGTCACTTATGTCATTTGATATCGAGATGATACTTGTGGCATCAAATAGCACTATATTGGTAGTTACAGAAAAATCTTGTCTGCCAGTCCTTGTATGGCCGAAAGTGCTCGGCAGACTGTTTCAAAAGTAACAATTTGGATCCCCCAATCTACGTTATTGGGTACAAATATGAAATAAGTTGCAAATGTTAGGTATTAGTCCTATATTGAATTATGTACCAGTCTGCCGAAGGTATTCTGGCCGAAACCCCTCCTTGTACTTGAATAAAAATAGGTACAGTTGTGAGGAAATCAGTTTTATTAGAAACAGGAACTGGCAGACAAGATTTTTCTGTAACTACCAATATAGTGCTATTTGATGCCACAAGTATCCTCTCGATATCAAATGACGTAAGTGCCATTAATTTTTTTTCACCGGAAGTGGTACTTTATTTTGTACTTTCGGCCAATTCTAATTTTTTCCACCAAGTTTTCGGAACTAAGCATCACTTTTATGAACATGTGCCAAGGGGCTTATCTTAGTATCAGATGACGTAGTGGATCTGACGGTCGCCGCTCGTACTAGTAGAGGTGGGATAGGAGTTACCTAGGTAGGTGTATCTAATATAAATTAAAAAAGCCTCAAAAAAAACTTTCGTAATGTACCTTTTTCAAAACCTTATGATGAGCTCTTTAATGTGATACCCATATTGCAGTATTCGATTTATTTTTAATTTTTGATACTTCAAACAATGTCATCTCACAGCCACCATCTTTATGTTTTTTAATTTCACTTATCTGATAACACTTGGGTTATCAAGACGAATCTAAAGATATCTTAATTATACCACAGAAGAAATAATAGTACAAAATATAATATTATACGTAATATAAATCAGTTCAGTGGTTTAGAAGATATGAGGTAACAAAGAATTTTATATGCATACATACATACGTACGGAAGGCAGTCGGGTAAAAAAAACATTATTTAAAAACTCAGGTACTTAAATGTACATATTTACTCTATTGCTCTCAATGTATCTAATTAATGCATAGTCTGTAATTCTGTATCTCCGTATTGTACAATTGAACAGATTTTAATACAAAATAAGTCAGTGGAAGAAAGCATGCATTTAAAGTTCGTATTTCTGCAAATTGACAGTCCTGGCCTACCGTGTTACATAAGTTATCTTGGAAGAGAGAACCCGATATGTATCGGACCCATCGGGAAGTGATACTATGTGCAGGCCGCGTACTACCTCGCCGATTTGTGGTCCACTTCACAATTTATAACAGCAATTATCTTTCCTGCCGCATGACCATTTAACGCCGTTTGTGTTTTCAACAAAATTATAACCCACCACCTATGGCGCGATCGTTATTAACATAATTCATTTTTAAAAAACACATAAAAATCGATGAGTATTTAATTGAATTCGGGGAGCGGGTAAATAAGAAATGGAGGCGCGAAAATTGGTCGAAGCACCGTTTAAAGTATCGTTAAAGCTTGTCGGAGAGAAAATATTGTAATCGCCCGAGACCCGATACAGTTTACGAGCTGTGGAAAGCAGTCGCTATTACCCCACCCATTCATTACTCTGTACCAGGAATTCCTGAAGGAACTTCATCCGAAACGGGCCTGCGGCGAAACGTAATATTTGTTACAAGAATACAAATGAACTTATTAGCATAATTTGTTTTGTTGGTCATTAGTTTTATTTATTTATAGCCCCGAGAGGTCGATAACTTGCGGCAACTTAACGCGACAACCTATTCCTTGAAATGTCGGAGAAATTACCTGACTGACTAGATTTTGATTTAAAAGTGTGACATAGTAACAAATACTTATTAAATTAATAACAAAGAATAGCACATCTATTCTTTGTTATTTATGCGACTTACGCTCTATTTTTGAATATACTTATGTCGTAAGAAGATTATCTATTATTCGACACTTGAAAGGAAAAATTTACTAAGCGACATTGAGCTAACTTTATAGGAGAGCAGTTTAAATTAGAATTTTTAGAAAAGATGTTATATATGCCACAATATAAATGATAAAATTATATATATTTTTTAAATCCAACTTTAAATTGCTCTTCTGTAAAGTTAGCTCAATGTCGCTTAGTCAAGTTTTCCTTTCAAGCGTCGAATTCCATTACAAAATATACGGTAATTACATTGGTTATGGAAAGTTAAACGATACGGTTATCTTTTACTAGGTCCATGTTATCTACATAATATGTATATTCACAGACTTGAATCACTAGTAGAGACTACTCGTATACTGTATAAAATGTACTTATTGTTAAAATACATCTCTAGGTCCACTTTAGAATAAAAGACACAATTGTCCTTGAAAATGTGAAATTTATTGGGTTAGCATTAACAAGGCCGTGCAATAGTCGATGCACGTATTCGTGTAATGTAAAAAGGTAATACAAATAATGGAAGAATGATTGAATCCAAAATAACCTCAATCAACGAGCCACCGAACGTGCCCGTAGCATCAATGCAAGTGTCAAGGATACTTGAAATTGAGTTTAGGTAATTTAAGATTTATTGCGAAATTAATGGATCAATAAATATAAATTTAGTACGATTACGTATACGGTATATCGTTATACATACCTACTCGTATATCGTTATACGTGTAACGTATAATGACGATCAGGGATAGCAAAGGGTTGTGCGCATATCCTACTAATATTATAAATGTGAAAGTTTATATGGATTTTTTTACTCTTTCATGCAAAATGACTGAACAGTTTTTCATAAAATTTAGCTTATAGGTAGACCATGATCTGGAATAAGACATAGTGATACACTTATTAACCCGAAGAACGCGGGCAAAGCAGCATGCAGAGCGTTTGTTTTGAATAATTTTCATTATTAGACATAGAGTTTCCAAGATCATAGGTTGATAGGCTCCTGTACGTTGGTCAGTGATTTTTATTGCACGACCATACATAACTATTGGAGATTTGCGTCATGTGTGTGTGGCTTTAGTCAAGTTTACTTTACTTTGCGACGAATATCAGCCATGCATGCGTCTGCTTCCCAGGATCCAGTCGTCGACTTTAAAGACTTGTATTACATCTTTTGAAGATGTGTTGTGTGTAGACCTAGTTCTTACTTATGAAATAATGTGCGTAAAATAGGTATCTTCAGCTTTGTTTAATAAAAAAATATCGTGTGTCAATATAGATAATTTTCAGCGCTGGCAGGCATTTTCAGGGCATGAGGTTATCTACATAAAGATATTAAACCACGTTGTTCTATTAAGGATTGATGATAAGTTATTGGTCCCAGCATAATTTGGTAGTTCTATCATGCCTTTAGACGCACAGCAGGTATGCCTTATTATAATGAGCCTTAATAAAATAAGCTTGCTTGGTGTAGCTTGCTTGGTGAATGAACATAGTCTTGCGCGCTATACGCCTAAGCCCCAAAAAGCTGTAAAGGCACTAGGACCAACATAAATTGTCAATTCGAAAAAAGAAATGTATTAAGCTGTCACCCATCCAAATCCTCTACATTCCATCCATTCAAAGTTACTTAGCTCTATCGACATACGTAGGTACATGATATTAATTATAATATTATCTATTCCGTAGTTTCAGGGCTACCGGATACAAATTTATTGCATTATCTAACTATGAAGCCATATTACATTAACTATATTGTTCATTTATTTTTTTATCCGTTCTTTATGTTCACATCGGTGTGAACATGACAACCGATCACCTTGAAGCCACCTTGAGAACAAAAACTGTAGCTTGTCATGAAACTGCTGTCTAACAGTGAATAGGCAGAAAAAGTGTTATCGCACTAACCTATATTAAAACTAGCATCCAATAATATACAAATAAAGTGAGCGATTTTCGGGGCAATATTTTTTGTATATTCAATCACGTTGTATTTTTTTGTATAGATTCATTGTGATATTTTCGGCGGCGGTTTGAATAGGCGTGTCGGGTACGCGAGACACCATTCATAATAAATGCCCTTTACTATATTTTAAATATTTCTTTATTCATGAAGAACGAGTTAGTCAAAAAGATTATGAACAGTGGAATTTTTAATATATTTTTAAACGTGGATATAAAACACTCACGCACTTTTATCCTTGCACTAGGATTTCTTATGTCGAAGACATCGAAAAGAAAGTATAACAATCTTATTTTATAGATGATTATTATTATTTCAAAGGCAATGGCTTGGACATTAGCTCTAGTAACATAACATAGTCATCTGATAAGTACCTGTGCTTTCTGTAACTGAGAGTAGGAAACTAATAACTTCTTAGGAGTTCGTTGCCGTTTCTACCGAGACCATTCGCGAAAATGATCTATTAAACAGTAGTGTACTTTGATTATTTATTCTGGATATCTTTTGGGATCCATCCCAGGTAGGATATATTATCTTGTCTAAAGGATATTCAGATAATAGAGCCTATATAATGCTCAAGTTCAAGATTTAGAACATCGATTATAGATAAAAAGAACATGACGTAATAGGAACGGAGCTTTGTATAATCGTAATATATAACATTATGAATGTAAAATCCTGCTCTCTTGCAATGCGATTTGTCTACTGGTCGGTATGTACACTTGAAAATATTAATACACGGTCAATATTTACGTAATATTCGAGATAACAATCTGCTGTTCTGCTCGCCTTCTGACAGACGTTTAAATTGCACTTGGATGACTCTGCACGTTCAACAAATTTCTTTTCGCAATAATGGCTTCAATTTATTTAAGGTTAATTAAGAATTAATATTGAATAAGGGTCAAGAAGTACCTACTTGAAACTTGCTAATACCTAACTACTGCATTGATTGTGCTAAGAGACTTTTGCTAAAATAATTTGGTTTCTCTTGCTGTTAATTAATTTAGTCTGTGAGTTCTTAAAAATCCACAGAATTTGATACGTAGATACAAGAGTTTGCAAAGGCTATCGTTCTTGAATTGCTTCAGTGCTACGTGAGCACATATCCGAATATAAACTAATCAAATCATCATAATAATTAAGACAATACATTATACTGTAAATAGTAGGTTTATTTCCAATTAACTTAACTCCAAGATAGAGAGATATATCAGAAAGTGTAAATTAAATGATTGCCAATATGGAGAGAAATATCACGAATCATAAATAAAGTGAGCAATAAATGAATGCTTTCAATGCGACAATGCCGCTTCTGGTTGGACGGGGTACCAAAATTGGACCCTATGATTAATGCCATCAATATTTTATTCCATTAGCATTCATTTCGTCTGGCTGTATTATTTGCAATAAAGTTTTAATGATCGCCAAAATATACTGAGAGTCTTTTACGTAGAATATTCAATGACTTGGCTTTGTCGGTCGTTCGTTATTCTTGATTTCTTTATATTATTGATAATATGGTTACAACTCATTAGTTTACTGTAGATTGTCTGGGTCTCTATGTTTATTACAGGAGGCTCAATGGCATACACTGACGTTGACTCAGTGCGATATGCTACTATGGTGAAGCAACAACATGACAGAAGTTCTTATGTGATATCAGATCATGCCTCCGACGTGATTTAACGACCGCTATATCTACAATAACAATTTAAACCGATGGTTATATTATAATCTCAAAAGAAGGAAAGCATTCGTATTTTTTTCGAACATCCAATATAAGTAATTCGTAGTCGGTCGATCACTTGCTTTTGCACATTGACACTAGCACTCGAGCTATGGAGCCCTTCAATATTACGGTATTATATTACACATGTGCCCATTATTCTTAAAAATCTTTGTTGGTTTTTAATTATTTTTCTTCAGTCGTGCATTTGTGGTAGAGCTATCACGGAGGCGTGATGATAGTCAAAATAAAATTCCACGTGAATATGAAGAGTTTCATGAGTGTTACAATAGATTTTTCTTTGGCGATATTGCTTCCGTAAAATCTAATCAGTATGTTTATTGCATGAGTGGAAATAACCAGTTATAAAACATAAAAATATGCCCTAACTATTGTAATCGTAAAGATCATTTCAACTGTTTCTTTATATTTTTATTAGTCTTATCTGTTCCTACTATTGACGATAAATACCGACATAAATATCTAAACTATCAGGACTGTAAATACTTTTATAGTACCTGTTATCAAAAATATAATAATGTTCGTGGTTGTTATGTGATTAGAACTATTTTTGTTCGTAAACACTATATCGCTGTATGAAAATAAAGTTACGTATCTGACAATAAGTGTAACATCTGGCATGCCTTTGCTATGCTTGGACTTAACTGGTGGGGAGATGAGAGTTCCTCCTCTGAAATCCAGTAATAAGTCAAAGTTGTTCGATTCTGGGATGTTGAATGAAAGCATCTGTAACAAATAGGTACCTTCATCGGTGAAAAGTAAGGCCACCTGTTTTTTGTATGGAATTTATTACAGTATTGGAATGGAAATTATTAAAATAAATTATATAATTTGGTTGTGATACCTAAAAGGAACATCAGATTTTCATGAGAAAAATCTCTTTTTTTCTTTTTATTATTTATTTTATGTTGAGGTAGGGTGTCCTAAGCCACGGTAAAGATATAAATGTGTACTGTGCCTAAGCTCTCCTAGACTTGTTTTTCCTGGAAGAAATTGCTTGTATTGTAAGCAATAATACCGTGTATTTTTACTATGATATTTATGGTGTATATACAAACAATAAAGAGTTTATAATAATAGTACGTCTTTTTATAAGGCAAAGATTAGACAGCTTCAAAGTATCGATTGTTAAATTTAAACCATCAAAACTTGGAGTGGCTGGTCTGAAGACAAGATCTAGTAACCGCGGTAGGAAAGGGCACCGTGAATAATAAAGCACTGCTCGATATTGCTACAGAACTAAGAAAAATACGAATAGTATGATATGATATTATAATCTGCTGACTTTGAACCATTTTGGTAATACGTGCATAATATTAATTAATTAAGATATCATTCCAATTGTTACCTGAAAGCTGAAATAGTGCGCTATTATAAATTAACCCATCATTTCTTAATTTATATGTAATTTAAGTATAACAAGATTAATTTCAATATTTATTCTACCTGAGATGTATAAAATAAACAATTTGTGTAGATAATTACGGTACTAAATAAGTTTTTTCGATTTTTAGAGAATGTTGTGGAATTAAATCTGTGCCTCCTGTGATAAGTGATACAAGTAAAAAATCGGCACTTTACAGGAGGACGAAAACAAGTTCAAAAAAATTCTAGTTCATAAACTAAGTGAGCTAGGTGTAACATGAGTACCTTCTTTTGTAGATAAAAACATTTACTGTCACCGTACATTTAGTTTTTTGTAGTAAATATTATAATATTAAAGTAATTCATCAAAAACCTGTGAGTTGTACCTTTTTTATTTCAAATTTGTGCTAATATTAAGTGATAAATGATACAAGTACAGTTAAATTATGTTGCACCTATAAATTGTCTTTGTGTAAACTGGTATACAACTGATTAGGGTACAACTGGGTACGGCTATATAGATTCATATAGAATTGTAACCTAATCAGTATTGATTTATAGTGATATCACTCAAAATATATTAATATTCACGATAAATATACTGAAAAAAACATGTGAAAATTAATATCGCAGTTATAGCACGAATCACAAAAAACTATCTGTATAGCAATTATTTATAGGGGTTACATATTTAGATATATCTATATTCACGGTTTTTTTGCCAAAAATCTTTGCACTTATATCAGTTTGCACAAAATTATCTCCAAAACTATAGCAGATAGAAGAACGTGAGCTAGACCAAAAAAATCGTAATTTTTTCTTATAAATTTCTATGTTAAAATCACAAAAAGGGTACGACTCGACTTAGATCACTTATCATAGGAGGCACAGAAATAATTTTACAATCAAAACATTTATTATTTTTGTTTATTTATTGAAATAAAATAGACTGAAATCATATATAATCACCATGAAGTAACTTAACAAGGAAGACTGAAAGTTTCGCTTGTAAGTGACTGCTATCATTCACGCCCAGCGCCCTTTAGACTTCAACATAAGCTCAATAAAGATATAGCAGAAATACCAATATGTTAGACATTCGTTACAAGTGGAACACCATAAAAATATTTTTACAAAATATCGAAATGGAGTAGTGGGACCTATACTTTTAATACTAGTTAAATAGAACAATAAAATTGATAGTATTATCCTAGTCATAATGAAGATAAGAGAAGGGCATTTCTATCTGTTATTTGTTCTGTAGATATAGCAGAGAGAATAAAGGAGTTGCCGGTTATCTATGGAATTCGGCTCGGCCAGTGACTCACGCGGTCGACGGCCACACCTGACGATGACAGCCCCTAGCGAATACCAAATACATTTTACTACACCTAGCAATGGTCACTAAATATACTATTACATATCTTATATATCATTTTATATGTACCATATATAATCATAAAGGGAATCATCGATTTTTGTGTTTTTCGAGCTACGACTTTACGTAGCGACGTTATTATAAGTAGATAGGTCGAAATAACGACAATAATTTCGAAATAAATCGTGGGCACCATTTCAGGCAAAATGTAGAACTTAGTTGCTAAATTAATGAATAATGATAATCTAAAATTTTAACAAAAAAATAACCGACTTCAAATTTAAGACTTATATGCTTTTGAAATGGATGCCATTGTCAAATCTCGATCTAATTTATGTAGGACTACACGACAAGCACTAGCTTTCGATTAAAAAAAGAATCATCAAAATCGGTTCATCCAGTCCAAAGTTCCGAGGTAACAAACATAAAAAAAATACAGTCGAATTGAGAACCTCCTCCTTTTTTTGAAGTCTGTTAAAAATAAATGAATTCTTTATTTTTTATATCCCATTAAAAGGAATAGGTATCTTGTTTTTGTGGAACTCGCGCGTACGTACGTCTAGAAAAAATCTATTTTCTAGGAATATACCTACTGTGTGAAAATTGTTGAAATATACAAGTAAGTGGAATCTTTTAACCCAAACACAAGCTCATATTGTAAACTTTAATTCTGGGAATAAAATTTAGGCAAAATAAGTGACGACAATTTTTAGATTTGAGGACTAACAAATATGAACTGTTGTTTCTCTTTCAAACTCATCGAGACCATAAGATACGTTTGTACAACTTGTATTGCGTACTGGGTAATTGAATATAAACAAAATGTGTTTGCATTTCAGTTTAAATATATCATAGTAAGTATAGTTATCGTCGTGTCTCTAGCGGCGTTTCTCATCTACTGACTTATGACTGTATGATGGCGCCGAGATAATTGACTATCGGATAGAATGTGTTCTGAATTAACAATGAAGTTATGTTGAAGGTAAGTAGAGGAAGATTCCTATTTATAACTGTATAAACATTCAACAAATGTGAAGGGTTTGAGACCTTAATAATGACAAATTAATAATGAAAAATTAGGGTAAAACGATGGCATACAAGCAACACGTCACGTCAAACTTTTGTATGTCATAAAATATTGGTAATAATATGATGGTCGACTGTTTGTCGGGTGGTCGGAGTAGTTGTTCATGTTTATAAAATATATTAGCTCGATTTTACTTCGGACATTAGTCTTCCGCGACTATAAAGTATAAACTAAAAATTCATCTCGCCTAACAAAATTATTGAGCAAATTTTCACACGCAGCAGCAATTGCGAGC
The DNA here is from genome assembly GCA_963932265.1 of Thymelicus lineola. Taxonomy (NCBI): domain Eukaryota; kingdom Metazoa; phylum Arthropoda; class Insecta; order Lepidoptera; family Hesperiidae; genus Thymelicus; species Thymelicus lineola. The sequence goes on from OZ010697.1 coordinate 9,272,968, forward strand.
TCGAGTAGTTTTAAAACAAAATCGAAAGTATTGCGTTTCTAGGCGTGTCACAACTACAGTTCTGCCAAGTTGTATTGTACGTGATCGTGGTGCTAACGCCGCGTCGCGTCATGGCGTCAGCTGCAACAAACTTGCGGTTAACTTTGTAAAACGCAGTTATCTTTTTTTTCATTATAAAATTATGTTTTTGAGAAATACACGCGTAATAGATTTGTAGTTTTAGTATTGGGAAAACTTATTTTAATCAGTGCTAAGCTATCAGATATTACACTGTAAGAACCTCTTTCTTACCTGAGAGTTCCTTGTGAGATTCTGATTTGGATGCAAACGCATTTGCATTCTATAAAATTTATCTTGCAGAAACAGAGGTAGAGTATGATTTCGTCGTTCTGTAACTGTTCTTATTTTGGTGTACTTACCTAAAAGCATCCCAAATAACCAAGACTTGAGAACACAATAATTTGTCACATAAATGCACCAGACTGGAATCGAACCTAGCACTATTCACTCGACGTTTACTACCTACTGGGCAATTATTGATAGAAAGGCTCGAAGTTTCGTCAAGAAACAAACAAAACATACTTTGAGGTATGCACTCATGAGATCCGTGTGAGAAATGGAGCATGGAACAGCAGCATTGCGTAGATAATTTCGTTCAACAATCGAAATTTCACATTCAGTATTTACGTTGTGGAATGAGTTCTGTGGTCAAACAATTGATTCCATCAGGCGCTTTGGCATTCTGCGTCAGCCTCTGATACTTAATTTCACACTGGATTACACCTGCCGCTCGTATTATAATGATTTGAATAAAATCAATCCACCGCACTTATATTGCTGTGTTGGCGAAGTGAGGATGCAATACTGAATATATGAACTTCTTAGTGTTATCAAGCATAATACAATATTCATATTTGGATATATTTTCAAGTATACCAAAGACTTTTTGATATAAAAATTTAATTCCTAAATATCTGATCAAAATATTCTTTGTGTAAAGTGTAACTTTTAATAAATGAGTAAACAGTAGTGATGGGTCGACTATGGGTTTTGTCGACTAACCGACTAATCGGTGAGAAAATTGTCGACTAATCGGCCGATTGGTTGACAATGCCGATCAACCTTACTTTGGTCAAATTTTTATTAAAATAAAAGGAATCGATTGGTTTTAGGAACCAATCCTCAAAATCTGACTTTTCTTCACCATAATTTACCTACTTTAACTAACAAGGGATGGGAGGGCTCCTAAACTTCGTGACGCGTCACATTTCAAAATGATAACAATGGTATTAAAACACGAAATTTGAACTACCTATTTACGAAATATAAAAAAAATTCAACTCTACCTTTATGACCATGACAAGGTTTTATTTAATCTGTTTAGTTTTTTAATGTTTAATTTGATGTTAGTTTGTTAATAAATAATTTAAATGGAAAAACAGTTATTTCAGAACTGCTGTTTTAATTTAACAGGGACGGGGAGAGTCAAAAATTCATGAAATTAATGTGTCGTAATTTATAGATACAGTCGGATCACTAATACACCGTACCAAATTGACATTTACAGTTTTTGACGAAAAATAAACAGTGTCTCGATTCTACTAACAGATTCTAATGTTAATCATTGTTAAGATTTGAAAGATGTATTTTTTAGGGACAAAGAAGTCGCTATTACAATTTCTACGGCAATATTAATTAACAAAGTGACATTAGTTTCTGTCAAATTGATCCAGTGGAGTTGTGTTTCGAATATAATTGGATTTATTAAAATAAATCTAGTTAGATATGGTACTTGTATAATTTTGTAATTATCTTCATTTCCCTTCACTAGTCGCCGATTAGTCGCCGACTAGAAAATGTGCCGAATAGATGGTTTTCCCAACTAGTCGGTGTATAGTTGGCCCATCTCTAGTAAACAGATATCCCAATCACATCAGTAAAGTTCTTCGTTCAGTAGTAGTTCGTGTTAGTTCTTTGTTCTTGGATGGCGGTGTTTACTTCCATAAGTAAGTCACATAAAAATTCAAAGGACTAACGAGCTTTATGCCGGATAGTTACAATTTGGTTTAATCCAGTGAAAAAATGCTGGCTCTGTCTATCTAACATACGGTGAAATAATAGTGGCTGTAAGAAGATATAAGCATTTGGAGATGAAGTTTTAGAGTGGGAGAAGGGTTAAGCAAACTATATTTTAAGGTACACTGAGTGCTAACTGATGTAATCATCGTCTACGTACAGCAAGTATCTACGAAACAATTGTTATCACTAACTGCTTTTCTATATTAATTAATTAATTTGAAATAAGGAACAATTATTACAGACCGTAATGAAACGATGCACTCAAATTAACGTAACAACGAATAATTATAATGAAGAGAACAATAAAATAGATTAATAATAATAAACGCACGAGGCTAATATAATTAGCTTCTTCACTGGACCGGCGATAAATCAGATAAAACGATTTATCGATTTAAAGCTTTATGATCGTCGTATATTTTTAGAAAATTACCTCTCGTAGCCAAAATCGAGGGCTTATGAAATTGGCCGTTAATGTTATAACTAAGCAAATTACACTCTGTTTCTGACGTTAAGTATAGTGCGGGCGTATGTATGTTCTCCGGGTTTAAAATTGAAGGACCCAGCACAAAGGCACATTTTGTTTTAGGTCGTACTTACTTGTAAGTAGCAAATTGCCGCTTTTGGTCATTTAATTGAAAGTTGCAAGACGAATGCATGATTGGTAATGTAAGCAATTGAAGCTGTTTGTTTTGAGTACATTTTGAGTACCACGTCTTACTTATTAGTACCAATTATTCAATGCGAATGATGATAAAGTAATATGGAATAACGGGCTTGAAATAAGATTCCAATTTAAATTTAATTTTGCGATTTAAAGTAATGGTCACGCGCTGTATTTAAACAGGCTGTTCCAAAATCTAAATAATAGTTGCGGACAAAAAAACTTTTTTATAAAAAAAGTTATATAAATATTTCACTAAGCTTATCTATGCGTTATATCATTATAATCTAAGAATAATGATAAAAATATCGGGTTGTGGTTGGGGAAAAGTCCAAAAAAAAAGAGACAAAAAGCTTGCAGATAGGGTAAACTTAATGATATCCCCTGAAATTATGCAACAATGTATTTAATAAATTTTTACTCATTGCATATAAAAAATAGCAAACGACAAAATTATATCTCTGTTGTAATGAACTCTCATTCCGCCGTTGTTTAACATAATGTAGGTTATACAAAGGAATGGACCGAACTAATGTCTCGGACCACGATTTAGTAAATTAATTCACTTAAATTCCTTTAGTGTGAACTGGATACCTTTGACCTTTATTGGGGCTAAAGACAATTCGCTATTTGCAATTCTCAATTACCAGTACAATTACAGGCAGCGTCTTAGTGATTTAATTAGTGTGTGTTGGTTTAATTAAGATACGTTGGGTCGCCCGCGTAGACACCATATACTTTTGAGATCCATTCGTTGGGTAACATTCAGGATTTCTTGGACTACTGGCCGGTACCCGTGACTTTGTCCGCGGTAACATTTTCCTCTATTTTACCCGTGTAGGGAATGAATTTTTCAATATTCTTTGATACATTTTTTACCAATTCAGTTAAGAAAATTACAAGTTTCAAGTAAAATTTCACTTTACCAGTTTAGAAGACAAACTTTGATAAATTCTTTCTTGGCGCTCACACACACTACTGAAACTACTAGGTTGGTCTACTCGTTCAGGCTTGGTCTTGTCAATCAGTAATAGCACCCTATTAGGTAAACATTCGTATCTTGTTCATATTTAAATTAAACTTTTAATATGGACCACAAAAGGTATTCGGTGGAACGTTCCTTAAAATGAGCCCTATGGGAACCTTTCCGTCAGTGTGTAGTGGAGTCGATTGCGCCAGCCGGGGGCGCGCGTGGCCTGTCGATGATTTATCAATAGCCGCTCGATGGCTGCACGACGCTGGACGGCCACTCTTCCTAGCCGGTGGGCTAAGTCATGTCCGCTAGCGACTGACTTAGCCATTATAATATTATAAATGTCATATATCACGCAAAAACTACTGATCGGATTTTCATGAAATAAACACACGGGTAGACCATGATATGGATGTGTGTATAGCACAACTACTGATATGCGAGTATAGCGCTAGTAATAAAAAATTCTACACACTCATAGCCCCACACTAGGAGTCCCTGTTTGGTGGGTGCCACGGACAACAAAAACAAACACATAACTTCTTCACAGTGACCATTTGTAATCGATGGGCATAAGCATTTTAGTTAGGTACAGGATATTCGTATTATAAATGCGTCGAAGGAAGGAGGGCGTCACAGAAACATTGCCATAGTTTTCACAGGTTAAAACGGAAGCAGTTAATTACCCAGTACCTTCTGCCATCGTAACACGCTAAAACGTTTCTCAGTTGTTTTAGAAAACTATTCCTAAAAGACCGTAGGCCGTAGGTACAGGTTATAGGCTTGCCACTCATTGACTTCCACACGAAAGGGCCAAACTCAAACCAAAAATTAAGTACCGAGTAGTAATGCATAGTATGAAACATTTGTGTCTATTCTCACGTTAAAGCTTAGCAATAGTTTCACTTATGTCTTAATTCTAGCGCTTCTAGTTTTGTCCCTTCGGTCTCCCTTCCCCGGTCGCCCCCCACCTAGTTGCGCACGCGTCGCGCTACGCCCTGCCCTACCGCGCGTCAAATACTTCATAATATCGCTATAGGTCATCTACCCTAAGGATGTCTCCTGCTTATTATAATTTTAATTTACTAACATATTTAGTTCTGTTTTGGGATTATAATTAATCTATTTTGTAACTGAGGTCTTCCTAACGCCTTCCTAATAAAGATCTTTTTTAAATGAAGTCTTATCGAATAATAAAAGAATATTTATTTACGCCACTCTAACAGTAATGAGTGAAGTTTTTACGCTGTTTTCTACAATTTTTATATCATAATTATTTATGTATTAAATATTTTGTTTTGACAGAATATCTCATTAATGAACATCGTTGATTTTACACCATTTACCGAAACACATTCTGATGATAAAATTTGCAATTTTAGATTTTCTGTGCATTTGCCTCTTCTCAAATGTCATTTTCTCTGGACAATGATAAAAGTAGAGAATCAGACAAGCCTGTAGTCTTAAGATGGGTGATTTTCTGAGAAGGTAACTGACCTCACTTACCAGGGTACTTACAAACCAAAAACAGGTCGTATTATATAATGAATGAAAAATTCGCATAGTTATATATCGTGGTTGGCATCCTTGATCAAGTCACAAGTCAAACCGCTTGCTCCAGCGATTTTGCTACTTACTCGCAACTAGAGCTAAGTTCATAAATCCCTTCCATGCTTAATATAGTAATGGTGTCCGATGTATTTTATACTGCAGCACTATTCTGTTCTAGCTGGTCAAGTTAACAAAATTCATATTTGGTTTGTAAGGAATTTGGAATTGGATTTAGTCACATTCAGAAAAGTAACTACTCGTATATGAAAATGTTTAGCTTAGTTAGCAAACGTTTGGCAGTTGTTATTGAAGGTTAATTATTTCCAGAACGTAGAAGAAAATATTCTTGCAAGGGATTGAAAGGAAGTTTCCATATTTGACTTTTGGACGACACAGTAGGATATCTAAGTTCCTATACGTGGGTAACTTATTCGCATTTCAGATGCCTGATTAATTTGTCCTTCAAACTTAGACTTCAATTCCCAACGGCACCGTTCTTAAAATCTTCAGGCTATAAAAGTAGGCCAATGCAAGCTGACATACCAATAGCCTATAATCTAAACCATCGAATTGCAAGTTGAAAAGCGGTACCTAACGGCAGGTCACCGCGACATAATAAACTCCGGCCTCGGCTAGTTTTGCCAACTCTTTCTCTATCTGCGCAGTGCTCATAAAAAGGGGTCCATCGACAACCGATACCATCGCTTAGTGAATTACCGATGAGCAGATACATTATTCTAAGCTAAGCTGAACATGGAACTGAACTTATGGGAGAAACGCTGGAAGGTGCCGAGGTTAGGAATTTTAATGAAAAGAAGTTGTGCATTGTTTTATAGGAACCTCTTTTAGTCTTAATGAAAACATTTCAACTCTGTGATAGATTGAATAGATCTGTCTCTATGAGAAATGGTAAAGAAATACACTACATTAGAAAATACTAGTGTATTTTCTCAGCTAGGACTAGTTCCTAGGTAATTTCACGTAATATTCTAAATATTTTCTGTTCCGAGATATTATAGTTTCACTGTTATTTGGGACAAAGAAGCGAAGATAATAAGTTATGTATGTTATGTATGTTATGTACAGGGTGTACATGTAATACATGACTTACATGTACAGGGTGCACATGTAATATATGATTTACGGTATTCCACAAGTTGTTCGTTATTTCTGCTTGTTGCGTTGCTATTATTTCTTATGTTGGATGATAAGACAAAGACTCTCGCGAGACTTTCTGTCCAGTCGTCTATCACACCCGATTTACAGGAATAAAAAAGTTAAAAATAATAAAAATATGAAAGTAAAATACATATTTAAGTAGCCCATTGGTGGACGTATGCGTGAATTCTACACAAACGAAATGGCGGCAAGATCTAGTAGAGATCTTTAATAATAATAGTCAATCAAAACACTATTTGTTATTCACAGTTACATCTGTTAATTTATGCATACCAAAGAGTTTGGCGTGTCATTTCCAGTCGATGGTATCTGCACTCCCAACCATTATTCTGTAGCTTCGAGACTAATGGGCTATCAGAGTAATAACTCAGTGTTGGTTCATTGTCCAAGATTCGCATTCTAGCACTATCTATAATGCGGTGACAAATTTATTAATGCTGAACATTGTAGTTGTTTATTAATCTCTAAGGGATAATTAAAATTTGATCTGCAGGACTTTTGCCGGGTATGGGTGTCAATCGAGAGATGAAATGCAATATAGTATAGTCTGAATAATGTACTTAATATCTTAATATATATGTAAAGAAAATGTATTTTCTTTTTAATTTTTGAATGCATTGACGTCCTAATCCGAACACGGAAGAAAAATATTAATGACACCAATGGCGTCAAATAGAAAATATGATTTATTTAATTAGTATTGTGTAAATAAGTAGATAGAAGAGAATGAACTTTAAATGTCGTTTTTTTGATTACAGGTGAGTTTTATAATTTATTGTAATATAGGTTTTTTGTTTAATGTGAAATGTATGATAGTGTAAAATAAAACAAATATATTTTTTGATTACAGAGAAATACATCTTTGGTTTATTCCTTTTATTTATATAAATTACGTGTCACGTTGTTTGTCCGCGATGGACTCCTAAACTACTTAACCGATTTTAATCTTTGCACACCGTGTGCAGTTTGATCCAACTTGAAAGATAGGATAGCTTACATCTCAATTTATAGTATTTCCGCGTGCGAAGCTGCGGGTAACATCTAGTAATACATAAAAATCTCGTGTCACGGTTTTTATGGTCACACTGCCAAACGATTTTTATGATTTTTTTTGTGTATTTGGTAGATATGAGAAAAGGTTATAAAGTAAATTTCATATCTCTAGGTGATAGAGTTCCCAGAGGATCTGAATTTACGCGGGAAAAGTTTCCACACCATGTAGTGCTATTAGTGTATAAATGAAGTGATTAATCAGTAATCTCATATAGTTACATGTATATATAATTCAGACCCCTGAAGCTAGAAACAATCAAGAGTTTCTTTTTATAAAGTTTATAACAATAACCAACGCGCTCTGCGAACCATGGAATCGCTCAAGAATATTTTGTCAATAGCGGTCTTCTTCTTCGCATACGTACAAGAGAAATCGTAATTCCTGGTTCTAGAAACACAACTACTATGAGGGTAACAACAATTAAAATAGACACAATTAAATAATGTTCCAACTAGCTTTAATACCGTCGCCACAAAAAATAAATTAGAGATCGACCAAAAACTTATTGTAGGCGCTCATCGATCTATTTAGACGTTAATACAGTTTAAATGGCCTTATCACTTTCTATTCTCCAAGTCGTGGGTATTACACAAGTCTTATTGAGATAATTTTCGATGCTCTTGAAATTTTAATTAAATGCACAGCAACTAGATGAGGTTAAATATTGCGCGGCAATTGAAAGTAATTAATCGCAAAGCAGGCCACCTTGGGGTACATTTTTAAGGTTTCTTCATCAAGGACGTGGGCGGATAAAGTAAATATCTAGCGATAAAACAAGAAGACAAGATTTTGCGGTTTTAAGCGTGGTTCCTATAAGATCAGGGATGAAGTTACACTTGCATGTACGAAGATTGGGTTAGGTTGCTTCTTGATTAAAACGGGAATTTTGTCCCAGTTTTTATATAGTTTTTTTTTATATTTAATGCCTGCAAACGAGAAGACGGGTTACTTGGTGGTAGATGGTTAGTGTTCGCCGCTGTTCATAATTACCAGGGGCTTCATTGCCGGTCTAAAAAGCAGTAAATCCAGATTCCATTTTTCTACTTTATTGAATTTCTACATTCATAGAATCTATCTATACTATAATAAAACTCAACTGACTGTTTGTCTGTCCGGGCATCATATGAAAACCCTTGAACGGATTTCGATGAAAATTGGTGAAGTTGTTACTAATACTCCGGGACATATTTTAGGAAACTTTTTATCCCAGAAAATTAAAAGGCTTCCCTCTGAAATGGGCAGAAAATTTGTATGGAATATTTTTAAAACATCAACCGATTTTCTTCAAATTTGCAACTAAGTTAAAACATAATTTCCTTATGCGAAGCAGTAGGAAACAGCTAGTAATTGTATAAATTGTATAAGTACAAGTTTAAAGATCTCTGAAACGCTATTCGAACATCGATTAGAAATACTTGGTTGATGTTGTTGTATCAAACTATTAATGTGATTCAAATAGATCTGTTTCTGGGTTTGACGTCGGGCTTGATGCTATCGGGAGTTCGATTTCGTAGCTTGACGGAGTAATTGAACAGGATACAACAGACGCAAATAGCCAATCTGCAGGCCAGTATTATATAGCACTTGCGTAGTTTTTGATCTTTACCGGTTTGTTATCACTCTCCGTCTAGAATTCACCGGTTTTTATTTTTCAAAAAATATTTTTAATGTTTGAGCTTATAATAAAAAATAAGCCTATTAATTTGTTCAATAAAATTGTCCTGTTAACTGTATTTATATTAATATTATAAAGCTGAAGAGTTTGTTTGGTTGAACGCGCTAATTTCAGGAACTACTGCTTCGAATTGAAAAATTCTTTTTGTGTTTGAAAGTTCATTTACCGAGAAAGGCTATGTAACATCATATATTTTAGTAGTTAGTTTTTTCCACAAATTAACGCGGTTGAAACCGCGAGGCACAGCTAGTATAATAATATCCTTGAGTCGATCTCTTAAATTAACGTCAACGACAAATTTTGTGATCATAAAAATCTCGTGGTGTAAATCTTTTATAATGTGCGGAGAATCGAAAGTGCAAGGTGACTGGGCCGATCCGATGTGCGAAATGATAAAAAATACCGATGTACCTACTAAGCGACCACAAAAGCCCGGGACAATTAGGCCGAGTAGGAAATTGTCGTTTGTCATCATAACAGGTAAAAACCGATCTCGGAGTTTGTGTTGCGTGAAATTGGAATGAGTTTTTTTAGCGATATGATCATGTCACTGATTTGAGTCGCAACTGGTAGACAGTGGTACTCAAGGCGCTGCATACAAACCTATTGTTGTTAATTCTTTAATTATTGCACTAAATTCAATCTCATTTAATTCGAAAACTTATCAAGCGACGTTGTATCGTTGCAATTTTAATTAAAAAGTATAATGTGCAGTTCCTTTTGCAATCTGCGCGACAGATTGTCAACTTCTTGCATAATTATTTTGGCTCTAAATAAATTAGTCTAACGTTTAAGAATAAAGTTGACCTTGATATTTAGATTACAAATTATTATAACGTTATTGAGAAGAACGAAATTTAAATTTAAGACACGATACAAGATGGTCAGATAACTATGATTGTCAACAATAGGTAAGTATCTACGTTCGATCGTTCTGTAATTAGATTTTAAATCGTTACATTATAAATGGATTCAATAGAGGTGCTACTGTGAAATAAGAACCAAAAAATATTCTCCAGATTGTCTTCCGTGTTTTCAAGGCTAATCCGTCTTCTGTCACACAAAAAATTGTAGTTACAAGGAAAATATAATCAGACAATCAGCTCTGAATTGCACCCGTACGTTCCACTCCACTTCAGAAAAAACTACTGATTTTCCAAACGCGACAGGTAATTTTCAAATACTTAAAAAAGGTATTTTTAAAACTTAATTTAAACAAATACCTAAATAATTGGACACTTACCTAATAATCTTTGCAACCGTTGATGCGTTTAATAATGTAGTTTCTGGACCACTACACTGTTTAAAATTTTTTGAAAAACTTATCTTCGCTTATAAGCGAATTCTATAAATATAATTGCATTAAAACTACTTACATTTTTACTGTGTTCATAATCATAACTGATATTTGTCCTACAAATGGGCTCAGTTTATCTCATATTGGAATAAATGAGACCGATATCTACCACGCTGGCCGAATTAAGACAGCTTAGGCCTAAGAGCTTACAACGAAGGGCTCTCAAGTGTGTAGGTTTCCACATGATGTTTTTCTTTCGCAGAAAGTTATGAATTAAGAAACTATAATTATACAAATCTAATCAATGTGTATTTTGAATTTTTACTTTGCAATGTTAGGTACCTATCGGATCACATTATTATTAGCAATGAAAAATAATGTTCTAAGATAACAATGTAAAATCTATTAACATCTATCAGGTACTTTAATCTATCCAAAAATTAATTTTGCTGTCAATATAAAATGGCGAAATCTAAATCTGTAGATAAAATATAAATGAATTAAACTAGTTATCGCCGTAAGTCGAAAATCGAAATACATTTAAAGCTAAGTGTACACCTACTTTACCATTGGTCATACATCAATACACTACACAATATAAAAAGCAATCTTTTCTATCTGCACGCACAAGATAATCTCAGAAAACTACTTCACGGATTTTTATACAGTTTTCAGAAATAAATACAGTGATTCAAAAGGACGGTTCAGGTGCATGGGGTAAACTAGAAAAATTAATAACAGTAAGAAGTAAGCTGGTATTTTGCTCCAGAATAGAATACTTGCATTACCCCATTGAAACTCTCATAGAACGGCTAGGGTTGATTATAAGCGGTTTGTGGTTAGACTAATGACTACACATCGGATTATATGCGCTATCAATCTAGCAAAATATGTATGCAAATATGTCTTCTAATGACCGTTATTTAAAAAAATCTTGAGCCGTTCGGAGGTTACGTTTACCGTCGTTGCAGTAGTCGCTAAGCAATGAAGGAGAAATGGTTCGACCTTTGGTTGCGTAAGAATTTCCGACCGGGATTTACACAAGGGTTAACCCTTTATCAATTCGCATAGATGCTACGTTAGTAAGAATTAAGCACCGAAAGATAACAAGCAGAGCTACAGAAGCAATTTGTTATCTATTTAACTCTTCTCTGCGTTCTCATTAACATGCGACAACACTTTACTCTTATGTATAATACATAGAGGGTGTTGACCAAGGTAATCGTACTACATGTAAATTATCTTTTAAACCATGTTTTGCAACCACATGCAACCGGAGACTGCAAGCAATCTTAGGTTCAATAAAAAATGCACTTGCACCTTGACCTTGCAATTAATGAACGGTTTTAAGACACTTCTCAGTAAAATGACGACATGTAACTCATAAAAATGTGAATGTGAAATAACTTCGGTTGGGTAAATATTATTAACCAGCAATTTTGTGTATTAATTTATTTAATTAATGTTAGAGGAAAATTTTTTTAGAACGTGTTTTGAAATTTTAAACTATTCGCGACAGCCCTATAACTTAGATTGTTTTGTCTCTTTCTCTACTGCACCCCATTTTTTTTATTAATGTGTCGTGAAAATTGCAGCTTACACTCGTATTGTGAAACCTTCGTCACAAACCCGCTTTGCTATATTGAATCAGGCAGTGCTGCTATAGAGCTACGAGTCCCGTAGTTTTCCCGCTCAGGGCAGCCAATTTAATTTTATGAAACACAAATATTTTTTCTAACATTTTGGTTATGTGATATCTCATATGTGTTTGTTCATGGCACCCTGGACGAAAGCAAATCAAGTTTAGGGGCGTTAGTGTTTACATGTAGAAGTAAACAATCATTCAGTCCACCTGTTAATTGTGCAACTATTTGCGAGCTATGGACATTCTGAAACTAATCTCAAATAAAACAGTCACGTTTCTGCTTGTTAATGGTAAGAACCGAAATGGAACGCCTTATTTGTATAGTTGTAGGCGCAACACTAAATATATTAGCCCTTTTGATTCAAAATCTGATTTAGAATTAAATTTCAAATTAAAAGACAGGTTACACAGGTACATTCATAGTATAATAGATCCATGGGCGGCTGGGAATGGTGGCATTGCAAGCTTATTTGCTATCCTTATCACGTTAAAAATGATTACATCTTCACCATCATTATACCTATACCGCGTGTACTTTGCCATACTGTAGACTTACGTATCATCATCATACATAGTGAAAATTCCTCCCACCATGGTAGATACGCCTGTTTTTGTACATAATATTACTGCTAGTACCATTGAAGTACTACTATTACTAGCGTATAGCATTGAAGTATTACTAGCGTATAGAACAGACACCCCGAACAGCATATACATTGGTGCCACGTGGCTTCAATCTTCAATGGATTCGTTCGATTTTGAAAGGAGAACCGGGGCTCAATTCTGAAATTCGAACCTCCCGGGCGGGACACACATTTTGTTCGAGATGTCTGTTCTATGTTATTATAATTCAATGGCTAGTACCTATTTTTTATTTATATACCCATTTTAATGATTATAGCAGAGCCTCGTTTGGAATGATGATTCACAACTTCAAGTTGCTCAGTTTCTTACGCGCCAGTTACCTCATACCTGTGTGACCCTTGACGCTACGCCATCTATCGACCACCGAAACCACTTCAGTTTCAGTATTATTTCACCAATTTGCCCCGCCGATGGGGCGAAGCTGATGGGGCCAATCCGTATTTGGATTGTCAAGGCCAGCAGCATAGCCGATTGTCGGAAGTTTTTAAGCCACCCGTCTACCAAAGTCTTCCGACAAGGCGCTGCTTAGCTTTCTTATCATGACAATCGGGAATGGCTGCGTAGTATGCGTATTTCTTATACGGAAATGTTCATGATAAATTGTCATTAGTACAAACCGATCCGAGGAATGTTTAATTTGTGTGTTTGGTTATGATGTAAACATATGTAATTATAAAAATTATGTAACATAAACGTTCCTAATACCGCGTTTAAGCTGACTTTGGATGAACTTCAGTTTAGATAAAATAAGTACGCTGTTATGCAAGGAAAGGCGTTTTAATTTATTCTTTATCATAATTAAATATTCTAGGCTATTCAATACTTAAATTCACTATTCATACAATATTTAATAAATAATCGTACAGTCACGCACGGAAAGAAAGTGGTAGGTACTAGAATTGTGTACAATTTATTTAAATAAATCTAGTATTGCAACGCTTACCTTTACAGCAGTGAAGAATACAGAATAGACGAGTCAGTCGACTGGCGCAAGGACTAATTCAATTTTAATTTCAGTCGACCACTCCACGTACAGTCACGCACGATCGATCAAGACCTTGACGGCGGATCCTGGGTCGCGATGTGACTTGCACAACTCTACTCCGCTATTTTTAACACCATTTACAATGAATTATTTCACAGGTACAGCAATTTGGAGCAAAAACTGGATCACTAAATACCTAATGATTGGTCTCAGCACAGTGCAGAGGTTGTCTGGACGAAAATTAAAACAATTTTACTTTTTGTTTAATGTGTAGTTACAATTTTTTAGAGTAAATTTTAAATAACCGGGAAGTAACTACTTGTGTATCTGCGGTAGGTAAATATGGTTGAATATTGCATGATTTTTGGTTTTATAGTAGGTACCACAATTTTGATTAGATTGACGTAAATATAGGCCGCCTACTATAAAATATTTTATGAATAGAAAGTACGAAGAACATAATAATGATATTGTTTTAAATAAAGCAATGTTATTTCCGAGTGATTATTGGCTAATTTATGAGCAATTTTATTGCACTTCATGTTATTGAAGGTACCAATAATATTGATACTTGATACCCGTATCGTGCCGGATCAATGAGATCATTTGCTGCAAACGTGAATAGCTACGCCACTGTTCTTTGTAAATCACACAATTTTATTACGACAGTAGCCAATAAACCTATTTGTCTGCATATTCACATTATCGGCGATACCTGACAGATATGGACCCCTAAATCACGCGATTATTTTCTTTGTCATCCCATACATTGAATAATGATCCTTAATAGTGTCGTAAAAGGTTCAAAACCATGTGGCAACGTTACCCGGCCTGTCTCCTAGGTGGTTAAACGTGGAAATATGCCAGTAATTTTACGAGAGAGTCTTCCGCTCATGTGAAGGATAGCTCATAAATAACAACGAGATAAAATTTCATTGAAGCTTAATATAAGATGGTGTTGTTGACACAGCAATTTGGTATTTGGTATAGAATTGAAAATAACTCACACTAACTAACAACTCACGCTTTAATTTAATTATATTATTATATTGCTTTAACCCATTAATGGCTCACTACTGGGCAGGGGACTCTCCTCTTGAGGAGGCTTAGAGCATACTCCATCACGTTGCTCCAGTGCGGATTTTTGGAACGGTTAGTGGCTAACCCGAGTGTCGGAAGTTTTCAAACCTCCCGAGGGCCTCCGACATGGCTTAACGACTGTTATCTTATGATAACAACAGAGACCGACGGCTTTAGGTGCCCTTCGAAGCACGGAAACGCTCAAGATTTTATTTTGCCACTAGCGGTCACCAATCCAACTATCGCACCGCGCCCGCTGTTGTTTAACTTTGTTGATCACATCTAATGCAATCCATGTGTGTAAAAAAGGTGGATGTGAAACAAAAAATATTTATAAACAATTTGAATTTGAATTCATTAAGACTCTTTCAGGTCATTGAAAGACAAAGACAAAGATAGATCTATTCTATAATAAGATATTATAGTTAGATTGCTAATATGAAATCACTCAAAATGAAAATAATGTCATGAAATATTTTAAAAACTATTTATTTTATTAGTAGTATAATGTTAATTGAATAAGTTTAAAATTGACGTTATTTTGTTAGGTATCATAATTTACTTACATATTGTAACAATTACATATGAAGTTAAAACTAAGATGAAAACAAAATATATAAAAAAGTAAACTGTCTCTAATATTGACAAGTACTGGCAGCTTTAAATCAATGCATCTTTTCGTAAATCATCTGTAGATTCTGTATGGTCTGTGCAATGCTGTCGGCATCAAACATTGGTGCAGTCACGAGTACCGCGCGTGACCTGGAGACAAATCGAGATGAATTGTCCACTGTTCTTCAGAGTTCAGTTTTCATCAATTCTGCCAACAGTAAATCAACTACAACTCCTAGACGTTTGCAGTTATTGGACTGTTATTTATTATTTTTTTTTCAGATCGAAAAAACATTTGCATTTAATGATAAGTTTTTATTTTAAAAATATATCTCTGTATCAGGCTAGTTTTTAATTCAAAGTTAAGTTTTAAGTTTCCTAATCTCCATGTAATAATATAGAAATTAAAGTTATGTTCAAGCTGTTTATATCAAATTCTTCACTTCTTGCCTTTATTGTACACAGCTGATTGGCATAGTTCAAAAGTTCTAATCTTTGCGGGTGCAGAACTAGCTATTCCCAGGAGGTCAATTGCAGTAACTTCTAAAAATGTCATTTATTGGGCGTCACTTCACTGGCTTATATTACCCCATAGCCCCCATATAAAGGAGAGGCCCCGGGTTCTATTCCCGGCCGGGGCAGGCATTGACAGAAAACTATTTGTTCTCAGTTCATAAGTGACTGTAAGATCTTTATCACACACACATCCACAGCATTCTATCGCGGGGGCATGCATGTGCAAATTATTATTTATTTTTATACAGAAATCACATTTTGATCAAATGTAACGTAAGCAACACCTAAAGTGATATGAAAAAGTAAAGAGAATGTCGAAAAATTACCTAAAAAGAAAGTACTCCATACATACTCCATAGTTACTCATTTTGTAGCTTGTTGCTTATGCGGCAAAGCTTCTTCGTGACCCGCGGAGACATACTCGTAGAGATGAATTGTAGATCGTTTCTTTTGCCTCTTAATAACTCTACCAGCCGCCTAAAGCTAATATGCGGAACCAATGTCACCACATTTCAAAATAGCTCTCAGCAATTTCAAAAGCCTTTGTCAATTTCGATTTTGTTTCAACGCAATTTTTTATTTGACATTTTAAAATGAGAATATAAGAATTCAAAGACTTGTAAATAATTGTAGTGTTTTGTGCACCGAAGGGGCCTGTTATTATGTGAAGATCTCTTTAATAAAAAATATTTTTAGTAGGTAAGGGAAAGTCTAATATTGTTAACACTCCCTCAAAGATTTACACCTTTTTCGTAATAACCTCTAAACTCTGTAATCTAAGCATACCTACATTATTTTTTATGTATGGTAACTTTATTTTAGTAACTATTTTTTTTTATGCTTTAAGCAGGCAAACGAGCAGACGGGTCACCTGATGGTAAGTGATCACCGCCGCCCATGGACATTAGCAACACCAGGGGCGTCACGTCACCAACGCGTTGCCGGCCAAGAAGATGACGATAGACCCGCTTCTTGAAGGACCCCATGTCATAGCTTACAGGGAATACCGATGCAGGTAGTTTGTTCCACAGTTTACACGTGCGAGGTAGAAAATGACGTGAGAACCGGACTGTGGACGAACGCCAGGTATAGGTACTATAATTATCATTTGATAAATTGGCAACGTTTACCAAATTGCTGCTATTGTCATTCTTTACCAGTTGCTGTTTTAAAAATAGCGGGATTCGTGGATTGATTAAAAATAATAAGACTAAAGAAAAAACAATTTCTTCTGACGTTTTTTTTCGCCCATGGCAAGTTAATAATAAATAATAAAAATTATTTATTTCAGGCAATTGTAGCCCATAAGTGTTAGTAACAAATTCCTTATAAACTATGTTAGTAGGATACAATTTAATTTATTATATTTTAATTTAATTTAATTCAATTTAAAAAAAAAACTACATTATATTCATTAATTAATCATGTCAAAAAATTTGTGAGTCTTATTTAATTATATACCATTTTATTTATATCACATTCCTAAATATCCCTTAGGCAGAGTTGCGCGACTGCACGTGCAAATGCAGGAATTAATATAGAAGTTTGAAGTTTTAGGTGTAAGAGGGGGAGGGAGAATGCCAATTATCAAGTTGACCTATGCCAAAATTTACTTTAACAAGGTGTCAATCATTGTATCATCGTTAGGTGTCTATAATTGTATCCAGGTGTATAATTGTATCCAGGATTACGGTTTTGTACAGTTTTATTTTGGAACTATAATTTTTATAATTGAATTATTAAAACTGCGATACAATTTGTATTAATAGAAGTAAATTATATTTAAAATAAAAAAATGCAGTTTTAAAAGCAGACAATGTTAAAATGAAAAAATTCTAGAGTAAACGCTTAGGGTGTCAATCGTTGGGTACTTTAACCTACATCGAAATTTATACCTCCTTTCGTCATTTATGTTTGTAAATTTTACCGAATTACGGCTCACAATTTTTTTTGGAGCCATTCATGGTTGTCAAAATTAATCCTTCCATGCTCTCATTATAAACTTTGACGGAGAGAACTCCTCGGACATTTTAAGCCGAGGCTGACTTCTTCGAACAAGTGTACCGCAATATCAATCAAAATCAAATCGGATCTTATAATCCAGCGCAGATGGACGTTTTGCCTTAATTAAGGACGCTGGAGGTTCTTTATAGTGTACGTGAGCAGTTTTAAATCGGAATTAAGGTTCGAATACTCTGGCTTTTATTTTGCTGGTTTGGTCTGTGGTGGGTGACACAGATAAAAATGTCTTGAGTCGTTGACATCTTAATTTTCTTTGTACAATAAAGTTCACTTTGAGGAAATATCTACTCATATAAAATTGGAGGGCCTGGGATCGAATTCTGCATTATGCAGGAATTTATGCACTTTGATTTTTTTTTCGGATATTGGTTATTTTGCACTTCGCGATAAATGAAACAACAATACGTAGCAGGGGTCACCATGAGCAGAGCTTGGTTTGAACTTGAACGATGGATAAACTCTCTTTTATTCCAAAAAAATTTCTTCAGACCTATAATATTCCTCTTTTTCATAACAATAAGACTTCCAAGCCTTCTTTGTTTACGTACAAAAAATATTACCTATAATATGTAACACGTCTAAAATAATATGTATAAGTATAATATCGAAATAGTTTTACAGATCAAAATCGCTTTTGGAATAATTTCGTGTCATAAAGGTGTCGTTTTGGATGCTTAAGGTCGACGAGGTATCAAAACTGGAGCGCGGATATCTTAAAAATTGCTCCAACATTTTGAGCTACTGAATGACATTTTATAATTAAGTCCTTTGTACCTGATAATTAACACAAAATTCATTGACCATTTACATACAGAATCAGTATTACATACCTGAGTCAATTTTTTTATTGCATAAGTCGGTAAATGCGCAGATGGAAGTGAATTTAGAGGGTCAAGACAGCGTTAAGAACATTTTTGACCCATTGATTTCCAAATAAAACGTAATGGTTTTCAATCTTCATTGTAATAGCTATCGAAGGAACTAGGTACAGGATCACGTTGACAACTCGTTATTACCTAAAGCAAAACCTGTGGAAAGATTTGTCATATACTTTCTCCAACGATACGACGACAGTGAGGTTTTGTTAAAAATGTCATCAAACTGATCATAACCGGATGAGTTTAAAAAAATAAATATATTGAATACAAATAAATAACGAATAGCATTATTTATTTAGATACTCAAAGTAAAATTATTTATTTCATTTCATATGTCGAACGGCTCACTTAACGAAATTCAAAATTTACAAAACTCTTAACATTGCAATTAAATAAACACAAATTATAATTATGCAATACCTACATTGAAGTAAATAAGTAGGTGGGGTAAGAATATCCATAGCTTTAAAGTTTTTTTTATAGGTAGGTACTATGTCCACAAATGTACTGGCCTAGCGTAGCTAAATATGTTCTGCACTGGACCTGTACAGATGTCTCAAATTACACGTAATGTAAATTACTATTTGTTATATCGTTATATTAGACTGATATCGTTGGTGAAGATGTCAGACTGTCAAGATATTTTCAGATACCAAAAGGGACTCTGACTGTACAAGATTGTACAACCATGTCTTGTCAATTTTGACACGCTACATGAGAACTCGGGTAATTTATTATCAGATGCAAAACGGGGCAAGGTAGGTGATTCAAAATAACTTAACAATCAATTTAACCAGCTACTTCAAAGTTCAACCGCTAGAATTTAGTGATCTCAAAACAGCATAATAACAATAGCAGCGCCTTGTAGTAGAAGAAAAATGGCACGCGTAAATTAACTGAACAAATTCCTAAGTGTTAAAATGGTCTTGAAATTGTATTTCAAAGCTACTTAGCAATGAATGAAAGCTGCTTAGTTAGTCAATGAAAACCAAGTGACTTGAATGTTTCTATACTTGAAGGGGATAATTCAGACTTTTGAAGTTTACCCATACCTTTACCCGTACCACGGGTTAATGGGAAGAACCCAATCAACACGCAGGCATAGATGTAATGTATTTAGAGCAGCTCCGTAAGCACTGCCGTCCAGTCGAGACTCGGACTTCCCGAGATGGAGGGTGGGTTCTAATGTTGCATGTCAAGTTTTTAAACTCATGCTTGTATTTTAAATCCATGATCACTTGTTAAACTTGTTCGACCAAGAGTTTGTTCATGATGTTCTCAAAAGGTAAATAAAAGCTTGCGCCCAAAATACAATTAAAGTATTTAGGCGCAGGCTATAAATCTACCCGAACTTGGCCTGCGCGGTGTACTATAGCCTGTACAGCCCACATTATGTAGGAATGCTTCAGCTCAGCAGTGGGACAAATATGGGCCGTGATAATTATGAACTATAGCTGCATCACAACAAATATATTGAGTGAATTTGAACACGAAGTCGTTCATAACATAATATATTATGACCATGAACGGATGTACAAACGATATAAAGGAAGATAATTGAATAAACATCCGCCGAAAATTTCAACATTCGTGAAATTGACTACATTTCACGTCGCTCGCATCACACTTTTACCAAGACTGTGGGAAGGTTAACATTAACGACGTTTATTTGCTCGAATTATCTCGGGAGGCCTCAATTAATTATCGTGCACGACTGACATTAAGCGGAGCTCCGACTTTTTCACTTTTACAAATAACATGTGACCCAGAGCTATAAACGGTTCTGGTAATAAAAGTCCTGGTCATAAAGGCAATGTCCAAGTTACGCTACGAGTATTATTTAAGATAGACATTATGGAATAATTATTTTGTACGCGATAAGAAAAATATAAGGTTACATAAGTTTAGAATCCTGCTGATACATGTACCTGATCTTTTTTTTGTCTTCAGTGCAAGCGCCGTTTTTAATATTCTGTCTATCCTAATACTCGTAATATCCTAATAATATGTCTAACTGAGGATAATTCCTCAATTCAAGATGTCATAATGTTTACTATTGTTAGTCACAATGTTTACAATATTATTATGTGATAGGATA
This sequence comes from Thymelicus lineola, assembly GCA_963932265.1. Lineage (NCBI taxonomy): Eukaryota > Metazoa > Arthropoda > Insecta > Lepidoptera > Hesperiidae > Thymelicus > Thymelicus lineola. The sequence continues at coordinate 9,293,921 of OZ010697.1, forward strand.
TTGACAACGGCCTCTGGTCGAGATGCGCTTAGCAAGCACATTAGTCATTTGAGGAATTTGCACAATAGTTATCAGTTGTTCGATGTCGATGTGTTCGTATTTATTTATCTTAGGAAAATTACAGCTACTACTTGTTGATATGTCAGTATCTAAAACAACAAGCGTTTTAACGAGAATTATATCGCAACTTTCTACTGATGTGGTCGTGATATTCAGGTAAAGCTTAATATAGCAATAATACTTGGTGTTGATTTAAATTTTTTCATCCGCGAAGCAACTCTGAATGAAATGCTCTCGTTTACATAACGACTCCGGTTCGGTTCGACGCAATTATTAGACCTGCAACCCACACTTGTTTCAAGTGAAATATTCGACATTTATTTTTCATAAAAAATTCGGTCGATTTACGTAATACAATGCGACAGGTTAAAAACCGGTAGTCGTACTTGCAAGAACTCATATCTCAAAGTTGGTGTTGTTTCATTACAGTAATTATTCATTGGCATAAATTTATTACATCTGTCAAATAATGATAACACGATTTGTGGGAGAAAGATGTTGCAAGTGTCACTTAGCTAACACAAGACAAGGGCGATGTGTGGTCAAACTTGTTAATCACCGTGATACATTTTATATGCGTGAACGATCAGTAAGATACAGGTACTAGGAAGATTACAGTCCACATTTGAATAATGTACATGGCCAGTTATGATACCGATCAAGGTAGTACTAAGAATACATAACTCAGGTACATGAATAGTTATGATATTAAAATAATATTAAGATTAATAAACAAGGATTATAAGTAAATGTGGTATACTTTTAGGATGTAAGGTGCTGTATATAACCTTGAGTTAAAATCCCTTCTGCCAGTAATGGGTAAATCCTGTTAGTCAAGGAACACAATGACATCGGGTCATGAGGTCATGCGGGATATACCATTAGGCTTTGTATATCCCGCATCGGGAAACAACCGATGACTTGTGAGTTGTGACGTGTGCCGGTTCTTGGTCGAGTGACTCAAACCGAGTTAAGTGACTTAAGGCATGTGTATTTGCAGTGTAATCGTTGGTGGCGAAAATTTCTTAAGTGTTTCAGATGTATTTCTGAGGGTAAGCTAAGCTGATGGTCTCACCTATCATAGTTTTTTGGTATCAACTCCAGTAATATTACTTAATTTGTGAACCTTATAAAACTGTCGTAGGTAACAGGAGGAGGGTAACCAGACTTATAATGTCTCTGTTAGCATTAACGAACGGTAAATGTGTATAAGTTTATTTGTTTTAAAACGAAACGCGGCTACGGCCTACGACAGACCTTCCGAGTAGGACATCTCGGAAATACATTTCATGAGAATGGTATGGATATTCATTGTAAATGTATACTTATGTTTATGTTTATTTTTTAACTTTATGATTTAAATTGGAGTTTTTAAAAACTAACAAAACAACGTCTGCTTACTAAGTATAAAGATAATAAAATAATATCTAGTGTTAAAATTATGTCTAATACCGTCCATGGCCCGACTTTAATCAAACGAATTATTAACTTAATTACATGTTTCAACTTTAAATTAATACTATCGCGCACATTTTAATTATTTTAATGGGTGAATTCTAGTATTTACGATTTTTGTAATCCAGTTGAATAAAATACAAAAATTGCACACTTGTTACAGTTTCAAACGTTGATTAAGATTAAATGCTATATTCGATTAACGAATTTGTAATTTATTTCTTTGCCCCTAGACACATCGATAAATTACTTGTAGAATTTGTGAATGTATCGATGCAAGTAGGACCGCCACAGGCAAATCACTGCATTAAAACTAAATGTACCAACAATCATTAATTATTTTCTGATAAATTAAAAATGAATTAATTTGTAAAAATATTTTATAAGAGGGATGTCCATACAATTCAATTTCATTCAATGTATTATTCGACAGCATCGCGTCGTGTTTGGACGTTTTGAATAAAACAAATAAACGAGGCGTCTTGTTTGGCCCGAAGCCCGAAGCCCGAAGCCCGATGCCCAATGCCCGACGTCGGTGCTCCAACTCCATAGTATGAGTTTTATAGGTATAACATATCAAAACTTTATTGTCACTTTATGTTTACTCATCGACATATTTTGTTATTTATTTGACTCTCATTTTCAAAATGTGATCTTTGCACCTTTAATTGTCATTGCCTTCTGCTTTTGTCTTTTATTTCACTGTCTAGCATAGATAAACTCTCCCGCTAATTATATTATTTGTATAATACCTCAAAATAAAGAAACACTAGCGGTAGCCGCAAACGGTATCTGCTTAGCGGTGAGTTGTTCAAGCTATCGCCTCATTATAGGCGCGGCTGGCGCGTTAACGCTACAATGTCCGCTGATGAGCCCCGATTGTTTCCAACCAGATAACCGGCCGCAAACCCGTCAGTAAATTAACCAAAACATCGCAGATTAAGTGATTATTAAACACAAAAAGCGTGTTAAAATTACCACAAAATTGATAAGAATTTCTTTTGTTGGGTATTTCAAACTTGCTTTAAAACCAGCTTTTAAAGAAGGGCGATTGCAAGCCTTGGAGAAAGGTAGCCTCTTTAAATAAAGGCGATCGGCAGGCGGACTTATTTAAAGTCGCAATAAAAGGAATTTCTTAATGATGCTGACGCCGATATTAATATTGGAGGAACTCGTCGGGCGGGCGCGGGTGGCGCGCGGTGCGCGGCGGCACGGTAAATGTAGTTATAAATTATGTTTTTGGTGGAGACCAGCGCGTGCTCTCCGTGTTGGGACTGGGGCCATTCTTGACTCGAGGACGGTATGCGCATGTCACTCGTGACGTACTGAGGGCTTACTGAGGGAATAGAACATGGGGCACCTCGCTTCGCAGGCAGGATCACTACTAAACTAAACTATAGGGTAGTCGAATTTAATCTGATATTCGTCAATAATAAAACTGACATTTACTATCTCAAATCACTGATCTTAAAAAAACTAAGTACATTAAAATTGTTATCGATTCGATTTCTCGAGATTGCCGCGTCTTACCATATATGAGAATATACAATAATTACGATAGTAATGTCAAGAAAATGTCGAATTAAAGTTTTCGATATTAAGACTTAATCGTACGCAGGTGCTATTAAAGGATGCCCTTCACATCCGCGAAACCATGATGACACGTAAATTACTGATACTTACCTTACTTGTTAACTTTTTTTTATATTTAACGTTTCAAACCATGTAGTAATTTCAAGTTTCTTAAGACATGCCTGCCTGAACCAAATTATTTAAACATGTTGAGGTTAAGACGTACTGAGATCCTTTATCTATATTAATATTATAAAGAGGAAAGATTTGATTGTTTGCATTGAATAGGCTCCGAAACTACCGAACCGATTTGAAAAATTCTTTCACTGTTGGGAAGCTACACTATCCTCGTGTGACATAGGCTATATTATATCCATATTTTATTTACTATTTTTCCCGAAGCGAAGCAAGGGCGATATCCTAGTGTATAATATAAATAAGGGCACAATCAATTCGACACATAGTGATCTTTATCAGTATGATCCCTGAAGAATCTCAATCAGTTGGTGTTGTTTGCATTTCTAAAATCATTCCTACGTCGTGGGAAAAAAAAGAACCTAGACTCTATCTATACTCAAAATTTCACTAAATTACTTATGAAATATGAACTAAGTATAAGGAAAACTTAAATGTTTTCAAAGCGTGTTATCAAAATTTCGACAACGTTTGATGATTCCTTAAACAATAAACAACATATCCGCGACAATGGAATGGCATTCGGCTTGGAAATTTGCGGCTGAAATACAGCCTCGAGATTAGTTCGGTGTCAAATAAAGGTTATCGGTTCTCCCAGTATAAATACCCCCGCCCACAGCTCGGGTGCAACTACATTTGAACATTAAACTGTGCTATCAGCATTGCCACTGACTGGAACGGTATTGTAACAATGCTTTTAGTCGGAACAAATTGTTGGACAAGTTTCGCGAAAGCTACCGTAATTTTACTCAGAGAGCCCAATCATATACCTACTCTCTTATACTTGTACCTATTACATACTATAAGGCACTTGAGTCCCATCAGGTATGCGTTTGGTGTTGCTGATGTTCATGGGCGACGATAGCCACTTACCATCAGGTGGATCGTCAGCTCATTTGCCGGCTATTTCCATTAAAAATCACCAGCTCTATTAATCGTCTATATAAATCGTTTACCTGATAAATTCCTGTAAAACACAATAAAACAGTGTGATTGGTAGTTTGTCTCACATTACTTTAACTACCAACTCAAAGTAGGTATCATAAGGTTTTGTATTTCCGACATAACATTAATTTTATCTGAGACCAAAATAATTTCGGTGTTATGTAAAGTTACCGCGTTGAAGTCTAAAGTTTGTAAGCAACATAGCCGAAGCCGAAGATCCCAACACTATAACTGTCAAGCGTTCCTTCAGTTTATCTTTAAAATTCTCGTGTCACAATGTTAGTTACCATACTCCTCCGAAACGGCTAGACCGATTTTTATGAAATTTTATATGCATATTCAGTAGATCTGAGAATCGGCTACTATCTGTTTTTCATACCCCTAAGTGATAAGGGTTGTCCACCCCTAACATTTTATTTTTATTTTTTTGGACAAAATTTAATTTTTTTATAATGAGGCATTAAAAATACATACAACGCTAAATTTTCACCCTTTTATCACCAACCCCTATTTTTTAATAGTAATTTTAGTAATTTAATCATTTTTCATGCCGCTCGATAACTGATCAATTGTTAGGCGATACGAAGTTCACCCGGTCAGCTAGTTTTAGATATTATATTTCCGAGTCAGTCCGTCCATTAAATGTGACGTGCATTTCTACGAGTATCTAAACACGGATACGTTTATACAATCTTACTTTACGCGTTGCGCGTGTGGTCTATGACCGAACCTTATTGATGGGCTTAACAAAGACGCTTTATCGAAGTGCATCATTGAGTTATCATTAGGTCCTGAGGCTGGCTCGGTAAATATGTTTTCTCGAGTCTCAAGATGATAGCGAATGGAAAGGGTTGCAAAATCTGCGTGATCGATCGATCGGCACGAGTTCTGTACTGAGCTTCATGCCCATTTCAAGTACCTACTCTATTTGTCTTATGCAGATATAATCTATGGGCTCGAGGGAGTGACTGTGAGATGGATAAAGGTATTTTCGAGTTTGTTACCATCAATGATGTATGTATAACTGTAAATGTAGATGCAGTTTCAACGCAGGGAAACTTGGTTCGATATTTTTTATTCTACCACCGTTAAAGATGACAGGAGTTATAATCTTTACCTGTTGTTTTCAAAAGTACATCAAATAAAAGATGTATGTGAATAATCATGTCAATTTTTGTCTACATTACATTATGAGTTATATTAATAAATACTTACCCAAAAATTACTATCAAATAATAAGGTTTTTTGAAGAAATATTTCTTTATTGAAATCTAATTATTAAACTAGCTACTAGTAGGTTCTGCGCAATGATATTTATAAAGCTATTGAAATCAATGCAGAATTGTTCCTTTATGAAAACGTATGAATTCGTATCGATGTCAGTATAAATCAATACTAGTTGAATTAAAATGTAACCTAACACTTATTGGATAAAACTTTCGCAAGGATAATTTATATTGGGAATAAATTAATCGAACATAATGATTTGATTATAATTTATTCATCTAAAGTTGTCGCTGATCTAATTTATTATAAGGCGAGTGGCGAACCATGTCTTCGCAATGGACGGTAATTTAACTTTCATAACAGCAATTTATTAATGGGATTGTGTTTGAGAATAATTAGAAATGGTTGTTCGGCGATGAATCGAGATAAGGTTGATATTGTTTATTGTAGTACATTAGGCTGTATCGGTAGCACATGGACGGCCCCACCCAGGTCATTATAAGGCACCATTGAGCGGTTTAAATGCGTTCTGTGTAACAATAGACCGGGTGTAATAGCCGAAGGGTACGACTCGAGAATAGGCTTCGTTCATTTTGCAATATTGAGTGGCGGCGGTAATTAGAGCCGCGTCCGGGCCTCGGACTGTTACAGCATCCTGATTCTAACGCGCACTGCCACTAGCGCTTTTTAATGTTACAAGCTATTGTGCATTAGTAAACAAATTAAGACCTTCTGTTTGGGTCATAAGATTCTTATTAGAAAGATCATGAAGTGCACATTTGCTACTTCACTTCATTTATGTTGAACTTTTCTGAGCGCTACGAAAAGGCTTAAAGTTAATTGGAGTACATGGGACAATGTTACTAAAGCGGTTTGCCTTAGAGGTCAGTTTGTCGTGAAGTTTTTGACACGTAAACCGTTTCATTCTGATCCAAAGATCGATATGGTCCCTTAGAAGCTGGACGAGTTTCGCAAGGACCGCCACGCTATCGCATCGAATTGATATCATCTAATTATAAGGTATGGTAGTAGGCCGACGCGTGTGCAGTTAAATCAATTGATTGCTAGTTCCATTCAACCTTTTTACGTACAGAAGAAATGGCAATATCGTGATGTTTGATCATGAACACCTGGTTATAACAATATCGGTTTTTGATGACCATCTATCAAAGGTAATTTGTAGTGTGTACGTCGTATTGTTTACTTAACCGTTCATCTTTAGATTACGTGCTGAGATTACGCAGAAGCGAAGCGAACCTTGTTACTGAATCAGACCGTATGATTTTTAGAACGTTATTAATTATAAATATTTTATTGTAACCCCTGTTGCAAAACATCAAGGTTATTACCTAATTAAGAGAACGTGGTATTAAAATCTCTTTCCATTTATCTACTTCTAATCGCATCTCTTTACAGTGGTTTTAACTTAATGTTTCTGAAATTCCTACTCGTTTCGGATCCGGATTCTAAATACTGATAAATTAATTTGGTTCGCAATGGGACCGGAGGTTGCCACAAGGTCGAATCGTTCCCTCAAAAGCAATTGAGATCAACAAAAAAACTTTTTTTATATAGCGTTTGTTTTGTTTGTTGTAAGTTGGATGGATCGGCTTGACAACAATCTTTTAAAAAGGTGCGGGTTTGTCTTCATAACCCAGGATGTTTAGAGCATACGTACTACTAACTACGTAATACTGACTACGACCATTCAGCCAGAAGTTTAAGAAGAAGAAGAGGGCTTGCTTGCTGCTCAAAGAGTGCAGATTAGTTAAAGTGCTCTTAAGTTCTTTGTTACGTCTTAACGTGTGCTATATCGAATGACAACGATCAACGAAAAATAAGACAATTTTATGAGTGCTTGAGTTTTGAGTCACAAATTAAGTTCTTGACCGATTTAGACCTATTTTTCATTCATTATTTATGTAAGTACCAAACATTGGTTACACTTTGCGTTTGTTAAAAGAGATGCCCTAAGGTTCATTGCATCCGTCCGACGTTGCAGGCAGTGAGATGTCATGGAGACAGACGACAGTAACGAACTGCGATCTCCGTTTAAGGACACCACATTATGTTGCCTTTTGACATCATTAAGGCGACTTCGCTCGTCCCGGTCAATCCTTGACGGAAGATCTGTGACACGTAACGTGACAACAACGGGCTTTGGCGCCACAAAAACTGACGTCTTTTGTTTTTAATTGAACTTATAAATGATGGGATTTGGACACCCGGTATAAATCTCACGGTACGGTACTACTATGTAGGTTCAACTTTGAAATGTTTTTATGTATTTAGTAGCAGTGTCAGTTAACTAGAATAGGTACACCCCGTTTCACGTATAACGCATAAAATCTTTGGTATTGCTATCAATTGGCAGTAGTGCCCTAGTAATTGACACTAGTGAATCAACTGCATACTGCACTTAATAAATAATTGTTTTAGTATATTAGAGCCGGTATCGGATGTAGTAATTAGGTCATGGTGCCTTACCCTATTCATGCTGCTAAATCCTTCACTAATGTACATTGAAATCGGTGCAGCCTCGGGACTTAAATGCGCGATTTAAAACCAACCACAATGGCATGACTATGAATCATAGTCGCGGTAAATAAAAATGTATTGTTTTGTATCTTAAGATTATGATCTGTTACATAGTTCAAATTATACGATCAAAGCTAGGCGTCTACACAAAGGCAGTCGAAGACACGGCGCAATGTAAGCGTAAGAGTGATCAAGATCGCCTTGTACTCTTAAGTAGTGAAGGAAAGGTGCTTCTTGATTGTAATGTGGAATTTATTGGGCTCGCGTTCAGAGAATCTGAGAGCTTTTGCTTGTAGCGTTTAAGAGAAGATTGATGGGATGTACCTAATTGCCGCATGGCGGGGGCATGGTAATAACGTCTGCGATAGTGCATGATGAGCCATCCATTATAAATTTACATAGCGGTCGTGATTGGAACGTTTCGGTAAGTGTATCACAACACTCGGTAAAAGAAAGTGAAATCTCTTTAAAAGTTGCAGTACTTTGAACAAAGGCGTAAGATATTTTTAAAGGCGTTATTAGAATATAGTAAGTTTAAAAGTCATATTTTGCACTTTACAAATTCAGTTATTTTGGAAGGTTATGGTAGTTTTTTTTATTTTTTCTACTAACGAAGGGGCATTATACCGGCATTTATTAATATTTGTGTCATGTTGTTATGTACATAATTAAAGTATTATTAATATTACTTATTTAAAATAAACGGCTATAAAATATCTTAACCTTAAAGTACTCAATTTATGATATCCAAAGTACCTGGTAAGGACAACAAATGAAAAGAAGTAGTCGATCCTTATTAATACACACTAAACTTATTCACAAAAACAAGCAAAATAAAATTAAGGTTTAGGCTTAAGGCAAAGTTATAGAAGTGCTTTGTTTCTTTCACTCTTATGAAAAACGATCGGATTTAACAGTGCAACTAAAGGCGTTTATGAATAAGGCCGTAAGCCTAATAATATTTAATTGTACCTAATTGTTAAACATGTCCTACCGTTGACTCATTTACCAGCCAAGCTAATATAAATACGAATGCTGTAACGCACATTGCTTCGCGTTGGCAACGCCATGTGGTAAGGGGCAATAATTCAAAAACAGAAGTCGTTACTTATTAAGTAGGAGGTATTAACTTTCACGAAGGGCTACACGAGCTAATCTTTGGAATCACGAGCTAATTAAAATAACGATGCATGGATAATTTAATAATTGCTAAACAAGTCTGTATAATTATCTTAGAGGCGGCCGATATCGCGGGAGATAGTTGGGAAAAGTTTATTAGGCGACTCGTATCCAACTTATACGACGCTTTAATCTAGACCAGAAAGGTTTTATTACATAACTAATTAAAATAGATAACATCTGTGTCGTTCTTCTTTAAATATCTTGTGATATTGGCATACGTGTTCAACTATGGATTTTACCTGTTACCAATTTAAGCAACGATAATTTTTAAGGTTCCGTAGTCAAAACGGAATCCTTATATTTTTTTATTCATACAAACTTTTACGTTACGCTTACCCCTTTAGTATATTCCTTTAGGGTTCATACACACGTATGAACGCCGTTTTTTGCCGCTACCACCATTTGAAATAATCTGTTGCAGTTTTTTTCATATTTTCGTTCTATTTCAGATCATTTTACTGAATTTAGTTGTAGGAATGCACCTGTCAATCGTTCGTGATACACTGAAAGTAACTCGGGTGCGGTAAGATACAAGATCGCTAATAGAAAAATTAATTCCCAAAAGTTCTGTCAACAGAATTGATTAAAATTATTTGGGGATATATTACATTTTTTGTAGTTCAATGCAAGGGTATGCGGCAGTGTGCCGTTTTACTTACCGAAGTAGTGAGAAAAAAATAACCGAGTTCAAAGAAACAGTCTTCAAAAAAATTGTGTCCAGCTCCGACGCACGATTGGAGGTTACTCCTTACGAACTATTATAAAATATATGAAGTTATCGTCAAATCAGTAGCGAAGGTTGCACGTACAATCAAATGATTGTGATTTCTCAATCTGTCAAATTATGATGGATTGTGATGTATGTCATTTATGGTCGTAGCTGACATATAAACTCGGAAAGGGATCGGCACCGGATCGCCTCGCCGTCAACCTAACGTAAGCTCGGCTACGGCTAGGCGACGCCGCGCTTACGGCTCGCCGGCCGCTGGTTGACGGAATGAATGACAGCAGTTCGCCGATGCAGCGGTAGCCGCGGCGCAGGCCCCCAATTCTCATTTCGTAGAGATACATCTCTAACAGAGATATCTCTAAAAAACATGGCGGATCTCTAATGAAACCTAATTTCCTTATTCTCGGGATGTCACATTAGAGATATCTCTGAGCCTTTTCGTGCGACATGCAACGTATGGTCCGGAGCGTTCGAGATTGAAATGTCACGCGTTTTGACCAATCACGGCGTTGTAAAGCGTTCGGGATTGAAATGTTTGACCAATCACAGCGTCGTAAAGCGTCCTTTAGAGATATCTCTGAGCCTTTTCGTGCGACATGCAACGTATGGTCCGGAGCGTTCGAGATTGAAATGTCACGCGTTTTGACCAATCACGGCGTTGTAAAGCGTTCGGGATTGAAATGTCACGCGTTTTGACCAATCACGGCGTTGTAAAGCGTTTATTTTATATGTCTAATGGTAATGTCGGAAGATAAAATCTCGAATGTGCTCCAGAATAACTTTTTTGGATACATTCGAGATTTTGCCGACATGTCTCGTCGAGATTTAAAGATTAGTGATATGTCTAACTTCGAGATTATCTCTACAAAATGAGAATTGGGGGCCAGAGCGTGCACGAGGAAACGGAAAGTCGACGGTGAGACGTAAGCGCGGGTACGGCAAGTCGTCCACGCACCGTACCGCGGTTCGTGGGCTTGTCTCGAGGCGAGGCGATTACGTTACGAATCCGATAAGTGTGCTTTACAGTAGGGAGTTTCATACAAAGAATACTGACATGCAAGAGTTGATACGTTTACGTTCCGTTTACGAGTTGATATGTGTGCTATGACCATTATAGGAAACCGGATTACACGTACCATACATATCTACTTAAGTCCTAAAATATATCTAAGTCAAAAAATTTCCTTAGTAAAAGTGTCGCCGTATTGACCTTTTTTAAAATTTCAACAAATTCGGTTCTTTTACCCTAATTTTTCCTGTTGAGTCCACAAATTAACAGATTTTTTTTTAACAAATCTCAGATAATTGCTTTACAATTAACGGCAGCGTGCGTCGATCTTAACTGTTCGACAAAGATAAGCAACAGCGGGCGCGGTCAGTAGTTGGATGGGTGACCGCTAGTGGCAAATAATTCTTGAGCATTTCCGTGCTTCGGAGGGCGCGTAAAGGCGTCGGTCCCAGTTGTTATCATAAGATCTGCAGTAGAGCAGCGTGGTGGAGTATGCAAGAGAAGAAACCCGTGCCAAGTAGTGAGCCATTAATGGGTTGAAGCCAATTTTTATTGAAATTACATATTTCGGAACGCTGAGACAATGGCGAATACCTTGGATATTTTAGTATTTGATTTTCTTCGACACAACTTTGACGCAAGGTGGTTGAAAAAAATTTACTGGGCAAGTGTGAGCATATTTTAAAAAGTTGCAATAAAGGCTACTTTCATAGGGAAATCTTTCAAGTGAAATTTTTCATTTATAGGGAATTTTTTCAGTTAGAATGGCTTTATCATTTCAGTTGAAAAATGAAAAGGGAAAGGGATGAATTTGATTAAAAAGTTATTTTATTGTTTATTATTATGGGCTGAACTTTTTAAATAGTTTTTGTTTTAAATTACGTTCCGTTTTATCTTTAAGACATATTATTATCTCCTACATGTCTTAAAGATAAAACTAAAAGCTTACGGGTGGCATATTCTATTTTGAAATTTAGGACAGCCACGAAGACATAGGTCAAATCGGTGTAGTACCATCCTGATCTTTCCAAGAAAGATTGGGGGGACGATAATGAGATGAAGTCATTGCTTACAAAGTGAGGCACATAATTATCAGCCACTTCGAAGTAGCAGCCTCGAGTGCTTTCCTACAGTAGAAGATTAAGTTTCAATTATAATTACCTTAAAACAATTATAATGTAATCAGACAAATTGAATACAATAGGCAGGGCTGTATTTGAGGCTTTATTGATGTGTTTACACAGCACGGCGGGTTTTAATTGTTGTTCCCGCATAAAATTATATGTAAATTACATCTAGGAGTGTTTGTTTATGTATATTGGTGTCGTTTATCATGTGGAACGGCCTTTATTCTGTCATCACTGATACGGTAATTGGCTGATTGTATTTTGTTGAATTCTGAATACCTACTTGCTGTTAATTATTGTGAAGCCTTTTACAGTGCCTGCGCGGAGTTATTATAAAAATATTTTTCTTTATGGATCGATCCTGTTATTTGTAGTAGATATCGAATATCGACTTATAAATTATTAATTGTGCCCAAGAATTTTAATTTTAATTCTAATATTTTACATAGTTATATAGCGTTGTATGACATACAATGCTCTTTCTAAATGGTTTTATGACGATTAAATAACGTAGCGCGATTTAAAACACTTCATAATATTATCAAGCACACCAAATTTCTCCTTTTTACACGGTTTATATTAGCTTCACCTGTATGTATGTTTGTTTGTTTGTTTGCTTGTAACTTCTATTTGGACTTGATTTTGACCCACTTCAAACGGTCAGATTTCTTTCAAACTTCGTAGGACCGATGACAATTCAATATTAAAAAAAAGAAAGAAAGAAAGAAAAAACCTAACTTTCATTTCAAAAAATTTCTTTTAAACTTCGTAGACTTATCGAGGACCGATGAAAATTCAATATTTAAAGAAAAAAAGTAAGAAAGAAAGAACGAAATTTTCTATAAAAGCGTGTTTTTTAGTTTTTTTTAAAACTATTATTTAATTATGTGTATATTGTTTATAGTAGATTGAACATTTTAAGATGATTCTTTTATCGAGAAGGGTATACCTACAGAGAATACTTGGTAAGGAGGATAGCCTCCTAAACAAGTATCATCTATAGACATTATTATCGGGCATTAGTTTGCAGAAAACCTTAAATTCCATTTATCTTCTTAATTTGTACTTTCAAACTCAAAACTTGACTTAACTACTTGTTTTCTCATCCCTGGATCAGTATTGCTTAAAAAGTTTTGTATCTTAAAACTAACAATTGTATCTTAAAACTAACAATTGTATCTTAAAACTAACAATTGTATCTTAAAACTAACAATTGTATCATACATTAAGTACATGTCGATTCTATTTCGTGTTTTTAATTTGTTAAGAAAAATTAGAACCAATCACTTACTGTTTCGTTTGCATAACGTTGTCTTTGCCTGAGGGGCTAGTTGATGTTGATGAGGTGATTACACTCAATTAAATGGTAACTACCTCATGATTGTAAGTACTACATACTCATACATTAGTTGGGAATGTGAGCACACATGTATACGCAATTATGCATGTGTGTACGTCTCTCAAATGAAATGTGTTGTACAGGAATGTAGTTCAATGCCAAATTGGAAGTGAATATGGTTCCATCCTAGTTTCGAATCCCGGTCGGAGCCGACAATTAGGCACATATTTTTTCGGTTCCTGTATGTTTGTGATGTTTCAGTTATGTGCACAATGAATCCTGTTGTAGGTGCGTGAGTGAGGGTTTATTATTAAAAAAATATACCTTTTCTGAAGGAAATAATTAATAGAAATCCGAAAAAAATATAAAATAATGAAAAGATTCAGTCCTATGATTTAATTCCCATAAAAACCAAAAATTATTCCCCTTTTTATAATGCTCTCAGATAGTCACTTCAATTAATTGAATCTATAGCTAAATAATTGATAGATGACATTGTTTATCGTGTAACCTAAAAGGGTAAGTGTTCAGCTGTAGGTTTTTATTGAATAGCAACAACATTCCCAACAAACGTTAAAGAAACTACGAATCAGAATAAAATTCACTTTGATTGGATGTGATTGCACCTCAATATCATTTATATGCAAAGTCCTATGGAACACGTGCATTCCTACGTCTTTTCTACAATATGCCCATAACAGTACTACAGATTAAAAAAAGATGAACCGCGACTACAATCCGAAGAATTCAGTCCTTTTTGCTCTCTAACTAATGGCTCCGTGGTATCATTGCACTGCACCATTCAATCTCTGTAACTTAACTTTTTAATATTCCTGTCCTATGTGACAAAAGATTCTCATAGAAAATTAAATTTTATATACAGTCTCATAAAGACTATTTTATTTTGTCCCCGTGTGGCGGTTACGTAATTCTGGAACTTATCAACAACGCGTGCCTAGCTCGTGCCAATTTGTGAATAGCGCCGGACGCTTCGAGCAGCTTTCTTTCCTCCATTGCTAAACTTGTTAGTTGAATATCACTGCTGTTGAATAGGGCTTGTTGCTCTGTCTGTAATCGATATCGATAAATATTAAGCTGGCGTTGAATAAAACATGTTTTGTTACACTGTGTAGTATTCATGATCCGTCCTTTGTGGGCGTTATTTAGAATTACGTTAATTTGTTCTTTGCTTTCAGATAATATTCTATGGCATGCTGGATGGCAGGGATACATAAAATTTTATTGTAAAACATAAATATCCTTTCCAGAAGGTTTTTTCTTCAATAATATACTGACTATGATGAATATAATTATGCTTATGCAGTGTGAAACTATGAATAGACGATTGTTAAGAATGGAAATGGAATTTAATTTGTAAGTTTAAAACAGTAATTGTTTAAAATAAATATTTAATGAATTTCAATTATACGTTGCACTCAGAATTCTATTATTAAAATATTCTAATATTAACAACCCAGGAATGAGGAGTTGAATCTTTATTTTTTACACATAGCTGTTTTAAGTCTTATATACTATTTCTAAAACAGCTTTTTTCGTGAGGCTCTAATCTCATGGTTAAGTTATGATACTGCCTAATTGTAACGAAACCATTTAAATCATTTGTTGAAAATACTTGTTGAAATACACCTCCTGCATGGCAGAACTACGCGTTATCCACACCATATCTCGCAGTGAGACCGTTTCAGTCTTAGTAGTAATACTGAAAAGTTTGATATCTTATTTTGTTACGAGGTAGTATTAGTATGTTAGTTAGATATTATACTAGTATAATTATATTATTAGTAATTTATTTTTTTTGTGCTCAATTATACGATGAAATTTTTTTACATAATAAACTTCATAATATTCTTTCTCTTTTATTCTTTAGAATTAAATCTGGATTAAACCTTTTTTAAATTAAAGTCCGCACTAAATATTTAAACTACCATGTATTAAATGCAATTAAACAAATCGATACATACCTAGTCGAAAATCTGTATTAGAAGTAGATATTTTTAAAATACAATACATGATAGAGTATTGGCGTAGTTACATATTTTTTTCATTACCATAATGTTCAAGTAGATATTTCAAATAACGTATTGTTTTAGATTATATCTGCAAATAACAATACTTTTAACCGACCGGCGAAACTTGTCAAAATTGGCCATCGATAATATCGATTCGATATATCATCCTACGTCACTACGTCGCGTCGGTCTCGTGACGGCCTGACGGACTCACGCCGAAGGCTCCACCCGCGCCTACCGGCCGCAGCTCATTAGAATGATTGATACTGTGTTCAGATGCACAAATATGTGTCTGTCCACGCCACTCGTAAGCCTACCATTTTTTATCAGCTTAAGTGATAGTTGTTCTGACTGTAAACGATGGAAGAAAATGTTGGAACAAAAAGTCGATGATTACAATTGGATGTCTTTAGGTGGTTCAGAAATCCTGGCATTCGCGTTATTGATTGTGTTAATTACAAGAAATCGTTTGTTAATTTGTTGCACTAGACTCTATTATCAATGCCTACGTGACGTCGGCTTTAGATTCCCATACCCAATGAACTGATTAAGAGTTATCTTCAAACAACTGCGTGATGGTTGATTTTCAGTATCAAGTGTACCTACTACGAGTAGAAGATTGATACCCTAATAATTGATAGCGATATAGATACATAAGCTATTGAAATTACGTCTTAGGGTGCTTTTCCACCAGAAATGTGCTATGGTACGTTGCTATGGATGCGTTTGATATCCACCAATCAATTTATTGAGCCAATCATATTTATTAGATTTCAAATCTTCGCAGCATAGTTGCATTGCACATCTCTGGTGGAAAAGCACCCTTATCGTTAGGTCGTCCGTTAGCAAATTTTTTTTGCTCGTCAACCTCAATTTTACGATCTTTCTACATTATTGTGGTTTACAAAGGACCCCGCAAAATCTCTATGGGAATTGGCTCTCGGCTAAATTAGCTGAAATTTTGTACAGAGGTAGCTTTCATCATGCTGATCATAAGTCTCAATGGGCGCAACCCCCCAAAATGAAACCCAGACCCACCACTGCCCTCCAAATCTCAAAATACTCCTCAAAGCATATTGGATGAAAATCAATGCATATGGGATATATTCATATGAAACTTCGCACAGAGGTAACTTTCATCATGCTGATCAAAAGTCTCAATGGGCGCAACCCCCAAAAATCAAACCCAGACCCTCCAACCCCCCCCCCCCCCCCAATCACAAAATACACTCCAAAGCACATTGGATGAAAATCAATGCATATGGGATATATTCATATGAAACTTCGCACAGAGGTAGCTTTCATCATGCTGATCAAAAGTCTAAATGGGCGCAACCCCCTAAAATCAAACCTAAACCCACCACTCCCCCCCAAAGCACACTGGATGAAAATCAATGCATAAGGGATATATTCGTATGAAACTTCGCACAGAGGTAGCTTTCATCATGCTGATCAAGTCTCAATGGGCGCAACCCCCCAAAATCAAACCCAGACCCACCACTTCCCCCCAAATCTGAAAATACTCCCTAAAGCACATTACGATGGAATGCATAAGGGACATATTTTTTTTTATGGAAATGGCCGGCAAACGAGCTGACGATCCACCTGATGGTAAGTGACTATCGCCGCCCATGAACATCAGCAACACCAAAGGCATCACTAATGCGTTGCCAGCCAAGAAAGAAAGAAGAAAAAGAAAGAAAGAAATGGCTCTCAAGCCCCCAGCCGGAACACGACGAGTCGTTTGACTCATGCTCGAGGGTGGTAGCTATCCAGGCGACCCCTGGAGAAATAATAATAGTAATAATGGTATTAATTAACAATTAAAATCAATAACACCAATATAATCCCCCCGAGGGCCCTACCACCAGCGGGCCGGATTTAGTCGCCTCTTACGACACAATTCCAGCGTGGGATTCTAAGCCGCCCCAATATGGCTTAAATATAATAAAATATACGGCTAATATATGCATATGAAGGTAAGGTGTTGGGTGATACCCGACCTGTTTACGCCAGGTAGTGTTTGGGGGGAGTGGTGGGTCTGGGTTTGATTTTGGGGGGTTGCACCCATTGAGACTTTTAATCAGCATGATGAAAGCTACCTCTGTGCGAAGTTTCATATGAATATATCCCTTTTGCATTGATTTTCATCCAATGTGCTTTGGAGAGTATTTTTAGATTTGGGGGGGAGTGGTGGGTCTGGGTTTGATTTTGGGGGGTTGCGCCCATTGAGACTTTTGATCAGCATGATGCAAGCTACCTCTGTGCAAAATTTCAGCTAATTTAGCCGAGAGCCAATTCCCATAGAGATTTTGCGGGGTCCTTTAAATACAAATAAAAATAATAAAAAAACCTTGTTTGATAAACTATTACTTAGTAGAACGAGAAGCTTCAAACCATTAAAACCAATGCACCTCGGCCACTTTCTAAGCTTGTCAGATATGTCATATAAGATACTCGAGAAGTAGGAGTGCATTCAAGGAAAGAGCCCACGAACTGTTCGTCTGAGATTTATGTGAACAATTATGGTAGATTGTCGTGGGCGATAAAACTTAAATTAAGACGCGTGAGCTCGCGTGACATCTCGCCGTGTCCTGTCCTGTACTTGCTTCCGTTGGTGGTACCTGTAAGTAGCTCGTCGTGATGAGGTCATGCCTTATCGTCGGATACAATTATGTAAGTTTAACGTGAACTTACACGTGCTTAGCTGCGGTTAGCTGAACAGTGCCGTAAGGTCGTAGCCCATCTAAACGACACCGCTCCCACCCAACCAAAGTATGAGAATTCAAATATAAACTTTAAATCGTGCTCTGTAGATGCAACTATTGAGTGGCAAGGTTTGCGGTAAGCTTGCTTCCCGCGCGCGGGCTGCTAATTTTTGTTGTTACAGTAAAGTGCACCTACAGAGCACGATTTTAAGTCTATATTTGAATTCTCATACTTTGGTTGGGTTGGAGCGGTGTCGTGTAGATGAGCTACGACCTTTACAGTGCTGTCTGTTCACGGGTAATAAAAATGAGGATTTATGTAACGTCTGCTCCCTCCACACCTATCATGGATCTATAGGTATCAGGAAAAATGAAAAACCAGCACCATAACAAAAGTATTGTGTGAAGACTGTAATGTCAATTATTTTCGTGCGTTGACACCGCCTGTTTCGCTTGAAAAACTTGCCCATTCTAAGTAATCAGCAAAGCGAAACACTTTATCTCGTTCCACGCTTATTATAAAACTCATAAGGAAAATGCAATAATAACATTTAAAAAATAAAAATCATCAATTACCGAACAATAAAATGTTATCCGGCTACAACAAGCAGGTAATATCGTGCAAACAATAAAATAAATATTTTTATTGCAAAACTAGAAGACATTCCAAGTGTTTTTCTTTGTATAGGGTTGATAATCAAGGGTTTATATTAAAGGAAAGAGAAAAACAGATTAATCATCCGAATTTAGGACGAGGCTTTGTAAGAAGAACCAACAATAGTTCGAAGGACCGATAACCGTTGAAGTATCAATAAAATTAAAAATTTTGAAAAAACCCACGCCGGATGTAATCAAAAAAAAAAAAGAAAAAGGATGCAGTACCCTACCGTAGCTAACAAATTATCAGTCTACTGCAGCGCCTCCTCCTGGTGTCTACGTAACGTTTGAACGTGCTCTTTAATGATACGTTTTGAATGCAAAAAATCGCAATGAAATCGGCTCAGTAGTTTTCATAAAAATGGTAACAGACACATATGAACAAACAAATAAACAAACAACCTTAGAGGCCCAAACTCATATATCGCCTCAGTTCCGTTCCGTCCGTCGTGGGTAAAAAAATGTCGAATGGTGCCAACATTTCAGAAAAAGGAGTATTGATGCCCTCTGACCAGGTGGACAGACGACTTGAAGAAGACAGCGGACATCCACTGGATTCGGAAGGCTCAGTCAGGAGCAGTGGACCTCCAAGTTATCAGTGGTTGGATTATCAATCAATACTTCACCAGACCATTTTTTTAAACCTGTATTGGAAGTATTACAAATCGATATCAGAATCTATAAAATATCTGTAGATTGAACAACTACTGATAGTCTTATATCAATTTAGTTACAGATAAAAATAAGACAATAAAAAATAGCAACGCCTGTATGTTGCAATATTGTTATAATCTACCCAAACATGAGTTGGTATTGAGGAAGTCACTTCATGTCATGCTTGAATGCCTTTGTGCTTCGGAGAAAGTTCAGCCCTAACATTTAAGCGCTTTACGCTTTTAAAGAACCCATGCTAAAGCATTTCATATACATTGTTATACCTCCGAAAGATGCTCATCGACATTAACGAATGCCTTCAAAGTTTCTTTGAGATAGAGAAAGAAGTTTCACAACATTCATAGCATTGCCCGGTCTAAGAAAGTAACTAGCAATGCCTAGCATCTGTCATGTAGACAGATTTCAAGACCGGTATTATAGATACATCAATATTTTTTGCCGATAGAAAATTAAAAACGAGTATATTTGAGCCGTTCTAGTTACAGAATGAGTTTCATACATTTATAATGCATTTATTAGTTATGTATAATGGCGAGTGAAGTGAGCAAAAACGACAGACCGAGTCCAGCTTACGACATCAGAAACAGTCGTCGCATGAATAAAACATCTGTATGATATATTATCTCCTTACTACCGAGTCTAGTGATGTATTTGGATCAGTCAAAGATAAGCTTTGGAGTGTCGTCACGTTGAGTTAACGTACGTTAATGTATAACGGTAGCACTTTCACTATTCGTACAGAGATGGCACTAAAAGTGTCCTGACTTTCTAAGTCATACTCTAAATATGGCATTTCAAAATTTGCTTTTTAGAAGTTCTTTGCAATTTTATACCTATAGTAGGAGCAAGCGGAGATGTTAAAGATTTGAGGCTAAGGTCCCATATGAGCCTTGGAAAATTTTGTTAAGCCTGAATCAAATCCTACTTAATAATATGTTGATCACAGATGCTATAAAATTATAGTTTAGTGAGTCAGGAGATCAATCGATCTTTGAGTCCAAGTTCAAAGCTGCTGGATGCCGGGCTCTGTACTACCCACTTTAATCGCGACATTACATAATTGCAAGTTCTTTACCAGTAATCGAACCTCCTCTTCAGGGTTGTCAATATGGTAGTTTTACTAATAAGTCCCCTGTAAGCAGCAAAATATTGTGTGTAGTATGGACTGTATGAAGCTAGGAGAATTTCTTAAATGTAGTCCAAAAAAGAACATCTTGTACGCTTTGGTGATGCTTAGGAGTTGATGTTTACTTATAGGCGAAGGTGACTTGCCATAATGTCAGTATGCCTGTTTATTCGCTATTAATATAAAAACTGCCCTTGGCACGAGATGGGCAACTGATAAGTTGATTTAAGTTAATAAAGCAAGAAGTTTGTCTTTATTACAAAAAACTAAATCCAAGATATGATCCAAGAGGATGCGAAAAAACTATCGACACTGATACCTCGGCGTAAGTAATCACAGCGATTCTATAAAACCTGATTGCCTAATAAAATATTAAGTATTCATTTACTTCAAGATTAATCATTAAACTGAAGAAGTAAGTCCGTAAACTGCAATTATAATAATACTTCCGCGCTTCAGGCAATGAGGCATTAGATTCTGACTGATGGATATAAATTATAGTCTTGTTTCGTACGATCTATTTTTTATCCGGCGAAGATTCGCAACATGGTATACTATGCGAAACAACTAGCGTGAAACAACGGTAATACGGTGTGAGATGGGCTGAGCGTAGAATAGAATATATTTAGAGCAGCGTGAGCGGATATTGTAATCGAGATGGAAATGTGAGAGCGATAAAATGTGTCTTCTCGTAGGACTGATGGGAACGGAAACTTTTTAATGGTATTTCCATTAATTCCTGGTAAGGACGAATCATGAGATGATAATTAATAGGTACTTTTGCCTGTGCCTGGCAACGTACATTGCGGGGTACCTTAAATGTATTCAATATAAATAACTAAGCGAAACGGCGGTCAAGCGTTTGCTAAAACACGGTTGGTTTAAGAAGGAACGTTGTTCTTAGGCCTCACCACTTGGCTCAAGTGACAAGAATACCGATTAGAAAAATAAGACTTATTTGCCGCATCTATCTATACACACGCTATGTATTGGGTAATTGGGTTGAATTGATGGATTTCTCATCCCCAAATTATATTTAATTTATAACGTGAAGGACCAACGCGACTCATCATAATAGATCACCGTCGTCTATGGAAAAGGGGAACTCTGAGTCGCTAAATTATGAAGTCTTGAAGCAAAACTCTTTTTTACACTTTCAAGAATCTATTTACCTACAATTTTATGGGTTGACACTGTTTGATTGCAGTTTTTGTGTTAAATTTTAGCAGACTTATCGATTGCACTGTCTCTTTCGCGTGGAATGACTTTCCCGTGGTCGGTACAATTGTAGCATAGAAACCAATCGGTGCGGTTACACAGATCGCTTCTTTTGAAACCACAACTCGGTCAGAAGTAACACGTCGGGCTTATTACAGCGTGTGGGCAAGTCTTTCTTCTTATTGCAATTACTGTTGAGAAATTCAATCAATACAAATATTTACTCTTATTTTTTGTTGAAAATTTTTAAGGTTACATAAGCAGATCTTGTTCCAAGATGACGATAATGTAGTCTATTTAGTCTGTGGCGTAACCCAGTCTGTTGTCAAATTAACTATGTATCTATG
Organism: Thymelicus lineola; assembly: GCA_963932265.1. Lineage (NCBI taxonomy): Eukaryota > Metazoa > Arthropoda > Insecta > Lepidoptera > Hesperiidae > Thymelicus > Thymelicus lineola. The sequence continues at coordinate 9,316,061 of OZ010697.1, forward strand.
TAAAATAATATGTATCTACAATTGCCATTGTACAATAATGTACGTTAATACTTAGCGTATGTCCATCCATACGGAATGAGTGCGGTATTTTTACTGTTATATTTTTTTTATTACTAGTAGCCCGTTCTCGTTTTGAATAAATTAAAATTTCAAATTATTTAATGATGTAGGTGACAGTGGTACCTATCACTGATACACTTAGGCACGTATTTTTTCATTTGACTACAGCTTTAGTAAGGTGCTTAGTCATTGTCTTAAAAATCACAATAGGTACTGCTACTTTTATAGTCAGACTTCTATACCGCTATCTGGTGGACATCAGGAATTAGTTTTTTCTTCATCTGGTTTGCAAATTCTTAAAAATAGAAATGCAGACTTAGTATGCTATTCTAGACCTAAACATTACACGCATAGCGGGATCAACAAACAAAAATGTCTTTGAAAAAAGTTCCAACTCTACGTTCGGATGTACTAGTACAGTTTATGCGACCAGACTATGTAGGAGACAGCAGAGTGGCATGCGTGGTCGCAGCGTTTTCCCAGCGAGTGTGGTCGGCGAATGCGATGTGAGGCATGCAAGCGATCTAATTGCTCATTCGTACGATCGGATATAAAAGGATCACTTACAGAATGCATCTCGAAGCGTTCGATGGTTATGGACTGTGGATTTTATGGGCTCTAGGAACTACGCAAACGCGTGAGAAAGTTTATGTAGCGTACAAATCGAAAAAATAAGTTCAGGGCTTGGTCGGTGTCAACACGGTTGCACTGATCGTGATTATTGGTTATCGTGGTAATAAAATTAAAATTAAAAAGTGATTTCAAGACGAAATTAATTTAACATAGGCATAAATACATAAGAAATAGAAGTCATATTATATCTAGTAAAATGTACACAATTGAGTTAAGTTTATAATTATTTTAGTAAACATTAGCTATAACTGGACGCAATGAATACTGAGACTAAAAATGTATTACGCATGAAACTCATTTGTACGTCCACTCAACTTATTTCGGTCTTCAATAAGTTTATTTGCCTCAAGAAAGACCTCACTCACCGCGAAGGCCCGAGAAAGTCAATTTACCAACGTGAATTGTAGAATCGTCGCGTTGAAAACATTTTTAAACTTAAATAAGACCACTGAAGGTCTTTCCATAAGGACAGCATACGTTTAAAGATACATAAATCATTTCAGAGTAAAATTATTTCCGAGGCGATTTATACTGGCCATTCTGGTAGTTATTATTTCTGATGTCCATTACAGAGTGTACCTAGTTGGAATAAATTTACATTAGTTCATTAGTAAGTTTAAATTGTTGTTTCCAAAAGAGGATTTGTAAACAAATTTTTATCGTTTGCATCTCACAACGTCTCTTCTATAGCTATTTCAGAGATTCATAAGTCATGTTGTTACGAAGTTAGTGTAGAATATTATAAGCGTTTCTAACTCTATGGACACAATCAGTGAAACTAGCCGCTTCGCCATGTCGCGATGTCCAAATGAAAAACTGTATCAGCGTAGAAAATCATCTAGCGGGATAGCATAGAGAGTGAAACCACTGCCAATGGACTGGACCGGCTGATTTAACTAGATACGTATCAGTTACAACGGCCCCATTTAGTGTTATATATTTCTGCAATATAACTGGTACTGACAAAGCTCTAGATAACTTGGTTTTCTCATCAGTACTATTATATAGAAACGACCGTAGTCATGTTTTCTAGATTATTTAGACTCGTCAGATGGACCCTAGGGCGATTCAGACGGACCATTCTGTTTTGAGAAGATAATGACTTTTTAATTAATTATATTAGCCGTGTCTGTAACTTTTTTATTGCACACTGACAAGTTTATATTTATACAAGACTGTATGTAAGTATGCTCTACTTTCAAGAGGATTAAAGTATTTAATTAACGGTTAATCTAACATGTAAGATTTTAAATTGAAAAGTAAAAGCTTGTTTTCATCATTGAAGTATAATGTCATAGAACAGACATCTCGAACAAAATGTGTGTCCCGCTCGGGAGGTTCGATTTTCAAAATTGAGCCCCGCTTCAATTTCAAAATCGAACGAATCCATTGAAGATTAAAGCCACGTGGCGCCAATGCATTGGGACTTACATTACATGGTGTTCGCGGTGTCGCGATGTCGGTTCTATACGCTAGTAATAATACTTCAATGGTTTTCATGTTATCTTTTTCAAATAACTTTATAATTATGGCGTCATTACTTTAATTTATCTAATGTATTCCAGACATACGAGTACCTAAAGTATACGAATTTTGTATAGTATAAAAAAAAATCAAATTTCTCTCGAAATATGTCTGGAATTAGTGGGAAGATTCTCTTGGGAAGGATTAACTATTTGGGTGCCATGACGTCACGAGAAACGGGAGCAATGAGCACCGAACACATTTCGATCATTCGTGGCTCACTAATTAATCGTCCCTGGCTGCGTGTTCGGTCCACGACGAAATATTCGTGTCTTCCGTAGGTGCTCATTATTTCGGAATTCGTTCTTGTTTTGCAACTTTATGTCACTTATTTTTACTTTTTGTCGGTTCCTGTGGATGCCGTCGTACCTGTATTTCCATAATGTATAAGTTCCTTTTACGGTGCAAAGAACAGCCTCAAATTAATTAAGTATATTTCAAAATCTCAGCTATTTCGCCGTTGCCTCACACCTTGAGCTTTCTTAAATCATATCACAGCGAAATATGCGAGTAAATCGAGTGCGATCGAGCTTATTACGAAAAACTGGTCCGGAATTAGTCGCTGATTTACATCGGGTGTGTTCCACCGTGCTCTTGTTGTTTGTGCCTTAAGGTCAAACGTTATTTAATTTAGTGGGAGGATGAAATTTGGCTTTTAAAAATTCATTTGTAGGTAGTCATAATCAAGAGGAAAAAATTTTTTAACTGTAAAGATTATTTAGAAATATTTAATATTTTATTGCTCTCACATTTATCGACAATTAAGACATCTATGTCACGTAATTTTTTTATGAACCGCTTAAGTTCATTAATCCATAAATGTACTGTGAAACTATACGCTCCTGCACGTGAAAATTAAGTAACATAATATATTGTAAGAAAATCATATTTTTCAATTAAATTAAAGTGACCTAGGTCCTTGTTAATCCGCTGTTTCAATTCTGTCCACGTGAAGCTGTAATAGCCAATAGGTCCAATAGCAATTGTTCACTCGAAAGAAAGGCTTTCCCAATTAATGTAAAATATGTAGTAAAAACGTATGCCATAATGTCAAACGTTCCAAAAAGTTGATAATTATAATTATGGTAAAATTTTATTTTCTAATTAATCAATAACAACAGTTACAGTTGTCGTTTATTAGTAGAATACTATTAGCGTTAACTTAATTACGCTATATAATGTTAAAAACAAATTTAAAATAAGCATACCTCAGATACTTGTTAAGATTTGTACGAGTATTTCGAGTAGTGAGTATATTACGGTTCTAATTGGAACGCACCGTGTTCGAGCGAGCTGAATTTATAATGTGACGGGTGACGACTCGACCTGTCAGGACATCTGGATTGCGCTGCGGGTTCTGTAAAGTTTGATAACTGCGGAACGAGGCTACATTCAACACTTACAGTTGTATTTAGATACACTCTTTAAATACCCACACATAATCTCTATACAGGGTGACTATTTGGCTTGAAATATTGACTTTTCCTGAGTTATTGCTTCCCAAAATTTGACCTTTGGTAGATACACTATCGAATGGTGTAACATTACAGGATGTGTTTTTTTTCAAAATTACCGGGTTCGATTCCTGGCTAGATAAATTGATTTTTCAAAAATGTCATTACATTTTTGCAGTTTTAGTTTTCATCAAAATCGGCCCCGAGACTCCTTTGAGTATTTTTCGCTATTCCTCGTAGTTTCGGATTTGGCCCTCCACGCACACTTGAAAAATTCACCCTGTATAATATACTCTTCCACACACGAATGCGTAAACACTCACACGATAAAAGCAAATAAACATGAGGCTTTAGTTCTACATGTACGTAAACGGATGCAGGTTAGTGATGTGATTTCCTGGCCGAAACACATGGTTGCTTGAGTCTACTTTCTTCACGGCAGAATTAAGTAGCAGGTATGATGGTAATTTAGCTTCAGGCAATGCACAATGATTCTAGATAGAAATTCTTCATTGATTTAGCAATAAGAAAGGAAATGAGCTTAGTAGTTAGATACGATACGACTTTATACTGACACTTAAAAACAGATGACTGATAACTTAAAATCTAACAGTGTTATTTTGTATGGAATAAATGGGTGGTTCTTATAATATATTAGATGTGCTCAGCTAATCGCCTGCCTAAAACCTTTAAAAAGTAAATCTTAGAAATCTTCGGCTTTAGGAATTCCAACGTAACATAACAGACTTCACTAGAAATCGAACCCGGGTCACTTACCCAGGGCCTATATCGCAATCTGAGCTAAAGAGTCATAAAAATCGTAAATAACTGACTTCAAAATCAGAAGGAAAAATCAGTTTAATGTAGTTTTAAGTACGAGGTTAAGGAACCCTGCCAACCGGTCGACGGTATCAGGTACCGGCCACTATAATTTAGTAATACTGGACGATATTATGCACAATAGTGTCGACGGTTATCGTCACATGCACCATATAATTACTGATCTCGGTGCACTTATTATCGATACTGTGCCACTTTATCTCAAGTTTCACGATTTGTGGTAACTCGTGGTAACTCGTGGTAACTCGTGGTAACTGCACTAAAATGACTGTTAACGATGTTCAGTTCCAAGTGGTGATCGAATTTGTTCAATGTATTTCAATGGCTGTAATTACAATTTACAGTAGCTTTGCTCCAAACGAATATTGCTATTAAGTTCTAGAGATCTTACTATAATCTAAATAATTTGTCGGATATACAGTAGTTTTGTTTATAAAATCAATAAGCGGGAAAACGTACTTTAAACCTTTAGCTTTAGTCCAACTAAGTGTATCATTATTATTAAGCTTTAGATTTTTTCATCCAATGAAAATACGAGTTTCATAATGGATAGGTATATGTACTAACGTGAGACGAGTGGAAAGTGTTCTAACATGTAACAAATTTTACCGGATTACTTCATCCGGTTTTAACATCTTGTAAATTACATAATTATAACATCATGTATAACGTACAAGTTAATAGCTTTATACTATAGGATGTATAAAAAGTTGATCGGATAATTAACACCCCATACGAATTCACGTCATTAAAGTTGTCATCTACGGAGAGGTCTATGTTAAGCGAAAGCGCGTAGGGCTACCATGAAACATTTGTTTTATTTTCGGATTTATGTCTAAAAAATGCTTACTTCTTTGGAAGACATTCCAAATAGAATGGACGTGAAGTTACTTCCAAAGAGAAATTTTTGTTTAAATCTCATGAATAATAATTAATAAATAAAAAAAAGTTTGTGTGTAGTTAGTATGCACGTAACAATAAACATACATACTTCTTACTTATAAGTACCTTTCGCTCGCACCCGGCGCGCGCTAGCAATCCAAACAACAGAACTCCTACCTATTTATTTTTCAGTTCGTATTATCAAAATATGATAAGTTAAAAATATTGTAGCACTGTAGAGTTTTCTGAGAACATATACATGCAAATGTTTGAGACACGAATGTGTTCAACAGCCGATATTCACATTCAGTAGGTACATTTTGCACAGCTGGAAGGGTTATTTTAAATTGGTCTACGCGGTCGTTAATCTATACTGACAAAGAGTTTAATTTTTATTTTCAAAGTAATGTGGAAGGTATTGCAGTAATTTTTTTTTCATTCTTCTTTCATATATTTTTGTTACACATACATGTGCAGTATGTTGTAGTACAGATATATTTATTTTTGTATTACAACATCGTACGTGTGCCTATCTACAATTTTTTTAATAAAGTAATTTCTCTCAGAACAAGGAATATCCATAACAAACACGAGATTATACTGACACTATTCTCTTTATCCAGTCCATATCGATAAGCAAGTTTGCCAGTTTATTAGCGTTCTGTGCCACTCTATAATTAATTTATCTCGTCCTCATCAAAATATCTCCGCCAGGCATGAGGTCCTGACCAAACCAGGGCAAGTAGGACCTTATTCGGCGCTCCGTAAGTGCCTCAGTATGATATGCCACTATTGCGGATATATCCAATCAACTTTTCAATTTTAGTCGAATAGCGATCGGTGCCGTCTTTTTGATACCTTTTTTGTGCACTTTGCAAACTTCGCAACAATCGTGATCTGATTGAACATAAAAAGAGTAAAGGAGATAATTTGTTAAATTTTCCAGTGAATAATCCGTCATTTAGGCTGAAGAATACGTTTAAAACTGAAGAACGTTTCAAAATAAAAAGGGTATTAATTGAAGGACACCGAAGTGAGTGATTTTCGAAGCGTTTCTCTGACGTTGGGTTGCGCAATGACTTTGTTTTTGTGGACTGTAGTGGGCGCTGTTTCATCAGGCGACCTTGCTCTACGTTAATTAGCCACTTCGGTGAGCACTGGTGATGGATCGGTCACCTGTTGTAACGGAGATATAGTACTACTAGAAGAGCTAAGTGAGCGCTGTTGCTAATTTTTTTAGGACGCAGTTATCCAGTTGACCGTAATTTTATCTGTGAAAAATTTATATCTGTTAAAATTTTTAAAGGTTTTTTTTGTAATATATGTAGAATTGTTGTAAGTGAACATACAATTGTTATTATTGCCGTCAAAGACAAGAGAGAAAAAAAAATATAGCAAATTAAATTAAAAATTAAGAGTAAAGTCTGTGAAGTGATATCATTGATATGATTTTAAAAGTAGAATAAAATTAAAGATTGCTATTCTGAAAACTTATTGTATTTACCAGACGACTGCGTCAGAAGGAGGCTTATCTTTTTCGAGTGTATGTATTTATGTATGTATTTATGTATGTATGTTTCTATGGAAACGGCTTGATCGATTTCAACTTGAGAGGTGCCGTTCGATTCGTCGTTACCGTGAAAGTGAGACTGGGTACATCAAAATTGAAAAAAAATGGCTGATTTTTGGCGCCATATTGTGTCTTCAAATTTTTTTTTTCAAAATCTATCGAGTGGGTTATCAAAATAAAGGGTTTCATAAATAGCTTGCAAAAAATTATGCAACTTGTATGTTTATATGTAATTTGGAATGATAAATACTAAAATAAAAGAAATAACTAAAAAAAACCTGACTGCGTACAATAAACTAAGATAAAAAGAAAAAAAGAGCCCAGACGTTTAGAAGGTTGTTAAAAGTAATACTGAATAACTACACCATTGTAGGATTACCAGTCGGAACCCATTTACATTTTACAGGGCTGCTTAGAAAAAAATATGTGAGCTGTCATGGGGCGACTGGCAGATGTGAAACATCGAAATTATTTTATACAACTAATAGGCATAAAAGTACAGATTATGACAGGAACTAAAGATGACATGATGAAAAAATACAATATTACGAATTGTCTCTGGAAAATGATGACAGTTTTGTCCTACTGTATGCTACAGCCTATCAAACTAAGTTTATTTATGATTACCCACATTGTGTTATTATATATTTTTTTTTCATATTGCCATAATAATAAAGTGCGGCGAAGCGTCGCCAATCACCGCGCCAAAAATCAGGTTTACCCCTTGCCTATAGATGTTTCACATCAAAAACAAACATTTGATTGTTGAAGAATGTGTCTCGACTGTTAAGCCTTCTATGATGTAGTTGCTCAGTATTACTTTTAACAATATTCTAAACTACTGGGCTTGTTTTTTTCTTTTTAGTTTATTTTACGCAGTCGGGTTTTTTGTTTTGCCATTCTTTTTTTGTGTCACTCCATAACTCTTATATCCGTGTTTACGTGTCACCACAAGTGCACGTCCAAAATAACGCAACTGACCACAAGTTGGGTGATTTCGTTATTTATATCTTGATATGCTGCTCTTGGATTCGTGTTTTTAATAACCAAAAATCACGTACAATGGTGGATGTAATTACTGTACCGTCTGTTGATGAGATGCGATATTTTATAAAGCGTCGAGAGCAACTTTCACATTTGTTCGCTTTGCCAAAATATAAGCAGCAACACTGAGCTTTACGAGTTGATTACAGAACACATTTGCAAAAACCTAATTACCTCCATAATTGGCTTGACGAACTATAACTATCTACCCTTGCGTCACGTCTGATTGCCGTGCGATTGACAAAAGAGCAAAAATTCATACAAAAACTTATTGGCGTACCACAAAGTCATAACTGGAAACGCGTTTGTGAATTTTTCAATAAGCAATAAATAATGTAATGCTACGCAACGGTGGCTCGCACGCGCCGCTAACAAGCGCCTGCGCCGTGTCATCGTTGTGTAATCTGCCCCACCCTGCATTGCCGTTTCTAGCCGCGGTGCAAGCTATGTGCTGCAGCGGTTCTCAGATCTATTAAATTTAAAACTAGTGGATACCCGGCAAGTTCCACTACGCTAAAAACTTTTCTGATGAGAATCACAGATCAGTGTTTTTGTGTTGACTTTAATGTTAATGCTCCATCTTTACATATTATTTTCAAATTATTGTATGGGAAAAGTGGAAAATCGACTTTATCAGTGGACCAAATGTGCCCAATGCATTGTTTCAACATGCATTGTTTTGAGTTGTTTCAGTCTCAAACCAATTTCGGATTATTGCCTTTCAAATGAAATCATTTTGAGGCATATCGGTTGTATGGTTTCATAGTCCATATAGGACATCCATACAAACATTTTTTGTGTTTTGTATAAATAGATGTACATAATGTCTGTAGCATGTAATTTTTTTGCTTCTAGCACGAAATGGTGCATTGTTATGAAGGAACAAAAATTGGCGAAAGAAATTCCTCAGCATAAACCTCTATTTTATTATAAGAGGCTGAGATAGGAGGCATATTTTTTTAAAACTATACTTTTCTTTCTAGTCTTCTTGTTAGTTTCTCTTGTTATAACCACGGGTATATTTATTTTACTGCAACATCTTCCATGGCGTGCAATTCAATTTGGGTACTGACATCATAAAAACAAAGAAACAACTTGTACTAGAAAATATTTTTAACTGAACTCACTGTTCCAGCTGGTCATATTAATTTAATTTTTTCCTGCTAACCATTAATTTTTAACTGTCAAAGTACATTTTAAACAACCTTTTTGAAGTGAAACTTCTTTAGAATCGTTAGTGATTTCAAACCGGATGCAACGGAAAAACGACAGGTAAGATAATAATAACCGCTAATTTCGTCTTAGAATTTAACTTCTCCGTAGCTCAGTGGTCAGGACGTAGATACACAATACCTGATGCGCAGGTTCGCGTCTCTCAGTATTTCTTTTTTTTTAGTTTTATTTTTATACTGTTTTTTTTAGTTTTATTTTTATACTGTTTTTAAATACTTTCAAATGCTCTTTAAAATATTTTCAAAGAATTTATCAACAAAAAATAAGAATTTCATTTTCGTTGTTTAATATCTGTCGATCGACCGACCGATTATACAGACAGTAAAAATGCTAAGTTGTATCCATAGATGGCGCGAGGAACAAGATAGAAGATTCGTTTTATTCCTAGATAGATTTTTAAAAAGTGCTAAGTTGTATTCATAGAGGCGTGAGGAGTAAGATAGAAGATTCGTTTTATTGCTAGATAGATTTTTAAAAAGTGCTAAGTTGTATTCATAGATGGCGCGAGGAACAAGCTAGAAGATTCGATTTATTGCTTTTTCATCTCATTATCTTGAAACCAAAATTTTGGAAAGTTTCACTTCTACCACGTGTGAATTGCACACATTTTCTTTTTTGTTTGTTATTGATCCGTGAACGGGGTGTAGTTAGTAGCTGAATAATTTACGCACGGTATAAAATGGATTCTTAATAACTTCGCCGTAGACTAGAGAGGTTAAATTTTTTTTTTTTATAAAACACTACAGCTACCAGTTTGTTGTTTGCACCAAGTTTTAAGCTCTGATTCCGTCAAATTTGTATTCACAATAGTTACTTTGACTGGAAATCTAACCGTTGTGGATATTCGAATGTATCTAAGGGAACATACCAAAACCACAGGTCACAGAGGGGAGGGGGGGGGTTTAGGTTTTTGTCACGTAGTCAATATTTTAGCAACCATTGCGCCACAAGTCGTCAAATATAAGCAAAATTATTATTTTTTAACTCTATTTTTGCAAAAAAGCATTGAAAATCGTATTTATCAATTACCACGTGAAAACTAGGGGGGAGGGGGGGGGTCTTCTCATATACTACGGATGGTCACGAAGGGGGGGAGGGGGGTAAAAAGTTGGGAAAAAAGGGTTACGTGGTTTTGGTATGTTCCCTAACTAGGGAAATACTTAGATTTTACTTCACGAGAGCAAAAAGAATTTGTATTCCAAAAATTTATCATACTATCCTACTAATGTATATGTGTAAGTTTGTGAGGATGTAAGGAAGTTTGTTACTCTTTAGTGCAAAAAGTACTGAACGAATTTTCATTAAATCTTGCACTCAAATAGACCATGATCTCGAATAAGATATAGGGTACTTATTGTCTCGGAAAACGCGAGCAGAGCCGCGGGCAGAGCGCTAGTAGTCCCTATATCCATGAGCTGTAGTAGCGTTATAGTAATTGAAATCACTAACTGACATAATATGCGAATGGAGCACAAACATTTCAATAGTCACATTAATGTCTGCACTTGTCGGAAATGTATCCCGGGATTACGATATTGAGGGCTATGTATGGTACCTTAAGATGATTTACGTTCATAAAGTACAAAAACAAACTGTCAAGAAGTCACGTAGACAAAAGTCTCTCCTCGTCATCGTGGTTTCGCCGTGACCACGATCCATGCAATTGAGTCGTAATATCATCAAACATCACTAAAATAACACCTGTAATTATAAGAAAGGTACCCGTATAAATAACGACCTTAGTTGTGGTTGAATGAGGGTTCCCGGATTTGATTCCAGCCGGGACAGATAAATGTGACCGATAAAATTTTGGTCCTGGGGTTGTGCGTTTTTATGTCTCGTTCTAGCAATTCTATTGCATGAATTTGGGTGTGATCGTATTTATTTTCCATGAAACCATAAGTTTAAATTGTGATTGTGATACTTACGTCTAATTAGAAGACGGTATCAGAGGCAATAATGGCTGGTCTTTTAACAACAATAATAGCATACAATCAAATGGAAATCAACTCGACAAACTATTTATTTTATGTACTTACTTGTACCTTTCCAATATGGCGTTCAGTGTTCTAAGCTGTTTCATTGGTTGCAAATTAACGATAATAAACTATAATCATATTGTAAACCTAGAGCACGTTCTCTAGGACGCCTCTAGGCATCGTGGTATCGGATCTTGGAAATAAAGTACTACAAAGATTAACTTATGATTGTACTTGGAAAAGGGAATAGGTATAACTAATTTGGTCTAAGGTAGGTAACTACTTTAATTTATATCTCCTAGATCTCATTACGAGGAATTAATAATTCAGCTTTCTTGATTTTTGCGTATAATTGAGTTTAGGTTTGAGTTTTGCGTAAAATGCACAATTAGATCTCCCATGTAAATGAAGTTATTGAGGGTGTTCCTGTATCGATGAATGGAAGCTTCATGGAACATCGACAATCCACATATTGCATCCACGTTGTCCATTCCCTATTTCTCGAACAAAGTGAACTAGTCCTCCGTTTTCGCAAAAATGTTTTCACGGCCCAGCCTTTACAAACTGTAAAGGCAGTTAGGGCCCACAGTAACTGTCCAGTAGAAAAAAAATTAAAACGGAGCACTCCGGGAGTGCCGACAGAAGTGAAAACAAGAACAATTAGTTACGTGTGTATTTCTTTAATCGTCAGGAAATATTTTATTGTGCAGGAAATACTTTTAAATGAAGTGTTTTTCTATTCATTACATTTTTAGTGAATTGCTGTGAACGCCTCGTAAAATATATGTAAACTACAATCTTGATATTAATACGAGCTGTAAATTAAATAACTATAGCTCTGTACTTCTCTCAGAAATGGCGCCTCAGGTAGGTGTTATTTAAAACGATGACGGTGTCGCGAGCTGATTGGTTTTATCCCGCCTCAAAAATGCCTCAACGCGCCTAAAGAAATTTTCATGAAATTGCGCCACAGGGATATAGGTGTCGTTTAAAACGATGACGGTGTTGCAAGCTGATTGGTTTTATCCCATCTTAAAAAATGCTTCAACGCGCCTAAAGAAGTTTTTACTTCAAAAATGTAGAGAAAAATTTCGAAAAGTGTGCGAGAACATCAGATGACAAGAAGTGTTTAATACTTGCTTGTTGCTGAATGAAAGAGTGCTTTGTTATATTTATTTTGATAATTTATGTCGAGAAACATTCAATAAATGCGACAAGTACTTGGAAAGTTTTATATTTAAAACTTCAGCGTATTACAGAATGTTATTTCTGATGTTATTATTATAATGGGATATACTCGTATTCATTTTTGTTTCATTTCGATGACCTGTGTGGCAGAATGGTTACCAGGCCGAACCGCCGTTCGAAGGGTCCTGGGTTTAATTTCTGTTCTTGGTTTGGGTGAGTGTTGTCTCTGCGTGTTGTCCATGGATACCACAACACAGGGAATCCTATTGTGTGTAGCTATAAGTGTATAGTTTACATTAGCTGTCATGATCATCATTAGCTGTTTTCAATTCTGTGGCAGATTCGTCTTTTCATCTTATGTTAGGTGCGGTAGGTTAAATAAAATCACGGAATCAATTTAATATTATTTATTTCATTTTGACAAGGTAATCGGTGACCTTTGAACGACTAATAGGTATCAAAAGTACAAAACGACAAACGTAATAATCTCTATTTCTTACACATCCTAGTGATAAGTTAAATAGCATCTCTTACACGTTCGAAAGCTAATTTGGTACGAGTATACTAAACAGTTAAGGCATGGCAAACGAGTTTCTTTCATATAAAGGTAACATTGACTCTGCAATTGATAAAATAAACAGCTTATTCCAATTCTTGTCTAACAATAGCAGTGTTAAATATGCGGAAAAATAACCTTTTAAAGCAACGAGATTTTGATATTTTTTATTAAAGGAAAAAACGTATTATATTCTAGGTAAACTCTATACTCGTAACAATTATAGAGATCTATCTATACTTAAAGGAACGTTTAGCTTAGTTCTTTGAGAAACTTCGTCTTCATTATTAAAATTTAAAATATTAACGGTTCCAATTGTAGCCAAGTAATAAATAAAATCACAGATCTGTATACCTTAATTTAGTAAATGAAATTTAGACACAACGCTACATATGTATACAAGGTTCTTTATACTCACTATTTTATAAAATTTTCTTTGTAAAATCTCAAAATACATTATAATTATGTGTACCTAACTTGTGTAATCATTTGAAACTTAACAATAAGGACATTTTAACCCACTGAAGTAGAAACTAGCCGTTTTCAGTGAATTCGCCCCAAAATTAAATAATTTAGGCAACACATTTCATAAACTTCAGAGCCATCAAGTAAATTTTTAAACAACTTTTCTAACATTTTATAAAAAAAATATTTATAATATCTTCAATAAGCAACAAGTTATACGTTTATTGGTAACCGGCGTTTCCTCTCAGACTACAATACTAATTTATTTAACATCGATACAATGAAAGCAAAATTTACAAATAATACTTACAAATAAACTACTTACATTCATACAATACTTATTTATCGACAAATCATAACTCTAATATAGCGAACACTCTGAACACTTAACATATTTAATACCTACGTCTTTTATACACAAGGAATATAGATAGTAGATTCTAGTTTGTGTAATTCTATCGGTAGTGTAAAATTCGGTACGTTCTTTAACTACACTAATTTGAACAATTTCATATTTACAGTAAGTACATGAGATTTGATATCACTTCTAGTTTGATCATTAGCTTACTTTGAATGTCCATCATTACACCCTGATCACTTAACAACGCCAGAGCATACAGAAATCAGCGATACAAAAATATTTTTTTTAGAACGGAAAATGTATGAAGAGGTTTCAGAAACGAAAAAGTAAAAATCATCTGGCTTGTCGCAAAATTCAACAGTGACACACACATCTTACAAAATGAAAAGAGCGCGGCTAAATTTACAAACGAATGTCATTTGGATATATCGACCAGATTTTTGTAACAGTTGCGATGACGATGATGCGATCAGTTCAATATCAGGTGTGATCCGCGGCGTTGGCGGCGGCGGCGGCGGCGCGGCGCGCTGGCGCCACTCGCCCCATGAAAGATCTAATCTCCTCGAAGTATGTTTCCTCCGGGGATCTCCGGCGGCCATCGTCGCCGTTCTCCGCCTCGTGCTTCTTTAGATGCCTGTCGAGATTCGTCTGCTGTCCGAAGCAGCGGTCGCAGTGGCGACATCTGAACGGCCGTTCCTTATTATGTATATTCCGCACGTGTCTCTGAAGATTCGAAGATATCGAGAAGGAGCGCTCACAGTACTTGCAGCGGTAGGGCTGCTCGCCCGTGTGCGTCCGTAAATGTCGCGTGAGGTTCGCACTGCGAGGGAACGCCTTCCCGCAGTAGGAGCAGGTGTAGCGGTCGCGCGCTCTGTTGGCCCCGGAGTTGGGGGTGACCGGGGGCGGCCGAGGCGCACCTGGGGCTAGCAGGGTGGCGGCGGCAGCCGGGAGGAACGGGTATCGGCCGAAGGAGGCGGGCAGTGCCAGCGGCAGTCTCCGGCAGAACTGTAGCAGCGCGGGGTGCGCAGGGTGAGCGGGGTGCGTGGGGTGCGTGGGGTGCGGCGGCGGCGAAGCCGCTATGAGGTTACAGTTTTCGTCTTCCAGGCGCGGCGGGCGTTTGTGCGTGACTCTGAGGTCGAGGGGCTCGTCCGCGCGCGGCGACCCGAGCGGGCTGGGGTGTCGCTCGAGCGGCGAGGAAGGCGGGGAGGCGAGGCGGCGCGGCGCCGCGTGCTTTTCGCGCATGGCGGCCGCCGCGCACGCGCTCATCGGGCTCGTGCGCCACCGACCTGCAACAACGGAGTATACCATATACAAACAATACAAAGCAACGGTGGACATGGATGGAGTTATGACTGGACTCTGCATGAAATATTGCAAACACTATCCAAAGGCCAAAGTTCAAACACTACAAATTCGCCGTCGGAACTGTGGGCGTTAAGATAAATAGAAGATGATCATATTGAGCGAAGTTATGATGACAGTATTCTGTATTTCATTGGTTATTTGTAACTATGCGAATTCATAAAGTAAAGTTTATCAGCTAAATAATGACGCTATTCAAATCGTTCATGAATATCCTAGAAACGTAGATAGGTATGCTAACACGTCTACCGAAATTGCGAAATGACGCGACCGGTCGGCGGGGGTGACCATCTGATCGATGTCAGCTCCTACGCTCGCCTTCGACGCACGCCCACTTGCTTACGACATCAGAAACTGGAGCAATTGATACCGAAACATCCAGCTTAACTTTAATTATTTATTAAATTAATCCCGAGCATAAATGTGACCGGAGGAAAAAGTCGAGAAAGTTTTCCAGTGACGCATAAAAAGGCTTAAGAGCCTATAGACCGGGAAGATTATATCGATTGACGTACTTAACGATTGTTCAATAGCTTAATGCGTATCTTTTTGCAGCGAAACCTGCTCGAAAGCGCTGATAATACACATTGAAGTGATAAAGGGAACAGGTTTTGGAAAGGGCCAAGAAACTAGTGCTCTCTTGAGCCCTTTCACCAGGGTTCTGCATATTGCGTCACTGACAGTTGTTCCAAAAATAAGATGCGGTCGAGCGTTAATAAATTGGATAATTTTAATGGTATGATGGATGGGCGTATATCATCAGCATTGTCATGTGTGGCGGCTATCGTGACAAGTGTACCGTATTCAGTTTGCTGATATCATCGTGCACGCACAGTATTACATTTCATTAGAGTTAGAAGATTGATGTTTAAGTTATGGCAATAGACCCCGCACGTTGATAATTATTGCTCGAGATCTTTCGATGTAGACTTTGATATAAGCGGGGCAACTGGGTAATGGAATATTCCTGTTGCACTGTTATGGGCACCATTAGGAGATGTTGTCTCATTTACGATTAGCATTACATTCTTGTTTTGTTTGTGATAACTTAAATGCGATCAGTTTAGCGAATACTCTAGTTCTATATTTTGATTAAAGTCAGCTGTTGCTATGTTCTGTAACTTCTGTCCTATCCTTAAATCTTGACGGTAATTTGGTATGTAAGATACAGTACAATAATACAAAGTAAAGATTTTAACGTATCTGTCGTACTATCTTTTAGAAATCAATTGAAAAAGGGTTTTTCCTATTTCGGCAGTACTTATTATTGTAGAGCCAGTAGATTCACTACTTCTGTGTTGTTGCAGATGCTTCTAATTGACTGTAATTACATAATTATATACCATCCTTGGTGTTATTTAAGCAATTGCCCACTGCTACCATAGAAAAAATTGCTTTCAATATAGCAAAGGGTAAACAAATTCACGCTCTTTGAATACCATTCAAAATGACACCAAAATATTGTTAGAGACAAGAAAATTTGTTGGGTCACGCCTACATGACATGCGCTAATTTGCGCCAAAAGGGACTGACATAAATCCTTTTGAACCATCGGCCATCGACGTCCGGGAGCCATATTTGGCGCACTCGTGAGCCTCGCGCCCGTTTGCTTATGATTTGTTACTGAATGCCGTGCGGCAGCTCTTGTAGGAGAAATAATCGCACATTAACAACACTATGAGGTCAACTTCAAGTATACGGCAGCAGTTCGAGATGCGTTTTCTCAACTCTGTTCTTCCTGGTTCGGATTTTTAGACAATTTTTTAGGGTATATCTTGGAATTGTTTGTAAGATACTTTTCAGGGAATGGATTCCGCCAAAATATGTACCATCAGATCCAGTAAGGACTGGTCGGACTAGATAATGCTGCCCACCTACACCACACTTAGTAGCTGTGTTAAAAATCCGTCATATTGAAATAAGGATTTTTAAGCATCTTGTTTTACTATTTTGTATTCCAGATGATACCGTCGAATCATTTTCCGTTTGTTCTTCTTTAACGAATAATTGTTGTAATACAGGTAGTGTTCCACTTCCAAATATATTAGAATACCTAATACGTTGGTTTTTTGTATCGTCTACCAGAGTAAATCTAATAAGAATATTTATGAGATATGAGATACAGTTAAACATAGATTGATTGCTCTCAGTCGTAATATCCCAGGATGAAGTACCTCGAAAACCCGTACACATTTGCACGTACGCTATAAGTAGTTTGTAAAATCAATTGGTCGGCGCGATGAAAGGGAGGCACGTCTAATACCAGAGTAACATGCGTTGCGCGGTGCATGACGTTAGGAGCATATTAGTGTGCATCGATCCCGTGCCGAGTGTGGTCACGATCCGCTAATTACTCGTAATTAACGTACGGAAGCGCCGTAACGTGCGGTAGGCGGAGCTACACGTTTATGTATGTTAATGTAAATAGCGTGGCCAATGAGAGGCATGACGCCACGACGCCGCCTTGTGATATATTAGCATTTGAATTGCTTATTCGTTCGTGCCGGTGCCTCTACAGCTCTTTGAAGCCGACTGCTAAGTTTTGTGGGCTTTTATGCATTTCGAATAGGCTCGTCAACTCGTCCTACTGGTTTGTTATGTAAACTGCGATTTAATAAATTACCGTCATTCGCCTCGGTGTGTGGAGAGCCTATTTATCGAATTCAAACATTATGTGCGCCGCGCGATAAAGTATGCCGACGATAAATTACTTTATTTATCAGCCAATAATAATGCAGGTATAATATTAGAGACGCACAGCGAATAGGAATGAGACATCGTAATTTTATATGCATAGAAACTATAACGGGTGAATATCGGTGTTGAATAGAAAACGTATATTAATTTAATATCTCATAATGTCGGCTATATTGATTACGTGTTTATAATGTTGTTATTAAAGATACTTATTGGTTTTGTTATTTGACCTTTGTTATTAATTATTAAATATTTTATATTTTTAACAAAGCATTAGAAACTTGTTTCTTGTATTACCTTATGAATAACACGGTAGTTTCAGTCTGTATTTTAAAATAAAATAATATATTTTTATTTCCTCGATATCTTAATTGCAACTAACTTTCTAAAATCGTGTTGTGTTAAAATTATATTTATTTGACCTAGCTTCCAATTTTTCAGGTACTAATTTTCTTAGTTTTTGTAGGTAGATTTGCATTGTTTGGTATCTACTATTTATCATTTTTAGAGTAAAATTAACGAGGAAACTTGAAATCCTGAAAAATGTCTATAATGTATCTTATTCTTTTATGAAAAATTGCATACAGATTTTTTAACCAAAAAAAGTGAGTGATTTTATTAATATTGTAATCTATTGTAATATTATAAAGTGGTCTAAAGAATGATGTTTAATATTATATGTGGACACTTAGACAGGTAATAGAAAATCTAATAAGTAGACCATCCATCTTCTTTAAATCATGATAATCTATACTTATTAATCTAGTCTCTAATCTGTATAATCTTATAATATCACATGAACAAGAATCTGCTGAAAAAGTAGATTTAATTTCATAGTGTAAACGGCAAAAAGTGTATAGGTACAGCGCTTGATGGCGCTTTGATTGCTGTCTGGTCATCCATCACGATAATTCTATTGGATGCACAGATGACTATTACCATGTTACTGATAGTCACCCGTGGAACTGATACCTACGCAACTGATATATCTATCAAGAAATTCGTATAGGTTTTAATAAAGAAAACTTCGATTTAATGGAACTATTAGTTCCACATAAGTAGCCTTAAAAGTGTCTCATTTTTTGGCTCCAAAATAATCTGACGATCCACGTGAAGGTAAGTGGCCACCGTCACCCTTGGAAATCAGTAAGACCGAAGGGATATTATCGCTGATGCCTTGCAGACAAAGAAAGAAGACAGAGAAAGAAATAAATCTTCCCTATATCACTGAAAAGATACTGTAAATCATTGTAACATGTTTATGTGTTCTTATGAATATAAACGTGATGACTATTGATCAATATCACGGTTGTTCTATTGGACTGGTGTTCACCAATAAAGCACGTCGCACTTGGCTGCCCATGCGATACACGTCATGTATCATCATACCGCATCTTGTGTACTATGTGTATTGTGTATGAGTACTATGCTACTGTGTATGTGATAAATATGGCACATTACAGATAGATACCTGATTTGTGGCTTCTGTTATTAACATTGATTTATAAAGATAAGTATAGGTAACCTACCTATATATCTTGGTTTGTGTATGTTTAATGGATTTGTCTGTAACGAGTTTCTGCTTTCTTTTTGAACGGAAACGCGTCGGTTATACCTTTGGTACTATCTTCGTAGGTAAGGCTAGTAACAATAGGTGGACTGACGACCTGAAGAAGACAGCGGGCATCCGCTTGATTCAGAAGGCTCAGGACCTTCGAGAGCTGATGGATGGATGGATGGAATGCTAGTAAAGTGCCTTGTCTGTTCAGATGGTTCTTAGCTATGTTTGGTGGGAATAAAAGTAATTGACGGGGGTTCTTCAATTTTCTATTTCAATATAATAAAACTTTGTAATACATTAAGCTTAATTAATTTGTTTTTAATTGGAATAAAGTAAAAATACAAATACAAATGATGTCACTCATTTAACATTAAGTGAAAACCGGAAATTGATTTAAGATAGAACCTCTTCTACATTTAATCTACTATACCTACACAATCGAGAAATCGCAAGTAACAATGAACGCCGCGTCGCGTCTACTTTTCCATTCGCGTTACTATGTAGATTATAATCACCATCACATCATGCGTCTCATAAAAACTGAGAGGTATAATTTAATAGAGTCAACCTCATTACCAGGTGAATGATCATCGATCATACTAATTCTATTGGCCGCTTAAAACTCGTCGCGCGTCGCCGCCCCAGCGGAATTCATATCTTTAATGATATCTTTATAACGCACCCATCTATATTGCTAATATATTGCACATATATACTATAAGAAATACGTCTCAGTTTACAAAGATCTTGTAATGGATATTCCATCATAATCATGACCTACAAATAATCCACAGCTGTATCATTGGAGTGTCCTGTTACATTTTTAAGGCAAGGCTGTTATTTGGCAGATTTGCAGTCGCAGACTAGGTCATTTTCTTGCTTGAATGTTTTCTTTATTGTATTATCTTGTTAAATTTTTAATTCTCAGTTATTCTAAGTACCATTTAGACTATTAGATGGTACGGAGGAGTGAGGGTGTCTAAGTAGGTATATCATAGCTTAAAAATAAAGATTGAGTGAATGTATAAGATTTTGTTTAATTTCAGTTTCTCTAAAAATATTAATGTACCTTTTCGAATTCCTATTTGTCAAATTCCTTAATAGGTGCCCGCTGCCATAGAACATAAAATTATGATTGCATTAGCTTTTTTTATACTTATTACTTTGTTGTTAAATTACCAATACAACTACAGTCTATTAAGAAACGAACAATCTTGTTCATGTACCAAAAAAGTCATTCCCACATGTCCTATTATAGAGGAAGCCATTGCATATCGTCACTGAGCGTGCAAAGCCGCGTAGAAGCATTTTGCAATATCGCGTATGTACGTTTTCGTGATTTTACAGGGGAAGAAAAAACTTAATAACTTAGCCATTTAATAACATTTCCTTCACTGAACTTGGTAGCTACTTCTTTAGCACTTACTTTATAGGACAGTAAAATAAATTTAGCGTAGTGTTTGGATATTTTAAATCATTATTTAATGTAACATTTTTAACTAAATAAATTAAAACTCAACACAAATAATCATAAATTACCATTAATAATAATTATAATTCCCCCATGTTTCGTCATCGCCGCTGGTTGGTTGGAAGAAAATTCTGTGTTAGGTGTTTTTCAATTTCAATAAATTTTCCCATAATACCTATGCGTAAATTCCGTGTAAAATTATTTTAGTACTTACGCGGATTTGTACGAACAATTTCAGAAACAGTAGTATACTTTTTGGTAAGTACGCAGATTTGAAATGGAACAATTAACTAAAAAATAATTTATTATTATTATTTAGCAAAAACCAACCATATTTTAAGAACTTCTAAGATAAAAATGTTAAGAACTGCAATTTCTTTGGAACTGCTGCCCTCTTTTAGAGAACCAGAACCAGAAATAATTGTGACGTGGAAAAATCGTGTTAGCCGATAGCAAAAACTTTTTCGTAAATTTTTGTCATTTTCTGAGCAACCAAAGTACCAATAAACAACTGTAAATTTCTGAAATTATTTTTTGTGACCCATCCCCAAGCGGTTCGTACCGACTTTTTATTATTTATTAGCCGTATCTTGTCCCAATCACGGTCATTAAATAATGGCCGCCCAGTGCAGCCTTTTTAAACCGATTTCTTCAAAATATGCTTTTCGGAAAGGACAGCTTTCTTAACAGTGCTTTACTATTTCAGTTCATTTTCAACTAAGTCTAAGTGTTAAAGTGATAATGTGAAAGTGTTAATAAATTTTGGCAAAATTAATATATTATTTCACTAGGTGATGAGAAGATTTCTCCATCTCTGGTTAAATATACCCGGCATAAATTAACATCCCGTCACCCACAGGAAAAGAGATGTCCATTGTCCATTGCCCCCACTAAATTAACGTCTATGTAAGTGTTTTGTGGATATTGATTATGTTTGTTGGTTTGTTGATGAGTAATTAATTGACTTCTGTTATATTATATTTTTATAACATGTATATAATATTACAATTTTATATATTTATATAAAAATTGATATTTTAATGTAAACATAGGTATAGGTAAATTTGTAACATTGTTGTAACAATTTGTGTTAATTTTTTTACAAACGTTTCTTATTTACCAGTAAACTCTTTTTATGAACATGAATCTATCTAACATAATAAAGTTGAAGAGTTTTTTCTTTTGTTTGAACGTGTTTGTTTGAAGGACTGGCACGCAAAAAACAATCTTTTTGTGTATAATAGCCACATTCATAAGGAGGACTATGCGCTATAAAGCAAAAAAGAATTGTTTCAAGGTAACGGGGTATCCGAAGCGATGCAATGATAGTCACTAGTTTCCGATAATCCTTTCTTAGTGCTCCCCTACATAACTACAACAAACTTTTGTGCATTTAAGTATTAATACTAGCATATAGAACTGACACCGCGAACACGATATATATATATCGCAATGGATTGGCGCCACTGGGCTTCAATCTTCAATGGATTTGTTCGATTTTGAAAGAACCGGGGCTCAGTTTTGAAAATAGAACCTTCCGGCTGGACACACATTTTGTTCGAGATGTCTGTTCTACGAGTATGACATTATACTTCAATGCTTTTGTGCAAAGTTTTATGTTTCTATATCCACCGGTTCAGGCTGCGCGTTGTCTGTCAGTCATTGCACTAAGCATAGTCCTATTGAAAATATTATATTAAATTAATTAAGACGATGTTTTCATAATTATCTTCGAAGAACTTAAATTAAATCACATTATAAACTTTGTAAGCTACGAGCGTGGCAACTAAACACGTGTAAAGTATATGAATGTATTCACAACGTTTCCGCTCGGTATTAGGCTTATTGCCACACCACTATTGGCTGGGTATTGCCAAAGCGCAACTAAAATCAGATCGATCACACATAATCCGCACACATAGCCGGCATTCCGTCGTATATTCTCTCATACGATCGCGACTCTAGGAGATTCACACGCACCGCTTTTTTAGACGGCGGCGCAGCGTATCGACAAGCACAATCTGTGATTTATTTCACATCACTATTTTAGGAAACGAGTCGCGCCTATCGCCTTATGGAAAGATATGAAATTACTTTCCGATGTATGAACGTATGAGAAATAAATGGACGCACTGTTTAGCTGTATCGATTATGTCGGCGAACATGGTATATTGACTTGTATCGAGGATCGTGCCAAGGAAAAAACATGTCGATAGTAAATAATCCCACGAGCATTATGCTACTTCAGTTCGTTGAATCTGCTGTTTGTATTAATTCATTACTTCTTCAATAAGCGATATTTTAACATTGGAACGTAAGCGAATGAATTAATATTGACTTTGCATAATGTTTTGGATAGGTATCCTAATGCATGAATTAGGAATATTGGTACAATGTCATCTGCATAAAATAATGTTATTTGCATGCTTTAGTATCGATATAAGATACATATTAAGTACATATAATGGAAAATGTAATTAAATTTATTCAATAATTTCGTATCTTGGAAAGATTTTAATTTCTTAAGCATAATTAATTCAGCTTTTCGTGACCAAGATTTTGTTAAAACAGTGACGTGCCGAGGACATTCAAAGTATTTAAGCAATAATACTATTCATTATTGAAATAATTTATTCGATAAGTAGTACGTAGGTAATCGATGCAGCCAATACTAAATGATTCAATCGTGGCGGAATCTTATGTATTTACGAGTGAATATGTTATGTATCTGGCTGTCAGAAACCAACCAATCAGACAGTGATTTGTCACGCAGGCGTATTAAGACGAAATGTTGTAAATAAACCGTAATTTCATGTGAGAATGGGGCCGGTCTGCGTCGTGGGAACTGACGGAAATCAGGACTTTTTTTGTTAATCTTTGGGCCACGCGTCGAAATCTATATAGATCTATGAATGCCATTTTAGTCTCTCAAATAATGGTTTACGATCCATATTGGCATGCACAAAAAGCGGCTGGTATAGGTCATGCGTGTGACCCGTGTAGGAACAACTTATTTAGCAGTGAGCAATGTAGGTAGGCTTACATTAACATCCTTTTATGGAATTACTTATACGAATTATGAAGATTATAAAATTCAATATAATAACCTCCGTTAATAGCTATTTTTAACGCTAGATTATGAAAAAAATATTATTTTGATAATAAATGATTCTAACAGTTTATGAAAAGGATGAAGATCGTAGCAAATCAGATACAATAATGCGTTGAATTATGTATTCAGGTATAATCTCCACGAAATTGTATACACAGAGGTAGATAACAGGACCTGCTCAGTCATAATTTATGGTGTACCATTAGGGCGAACTCTTGGACCGCTGCGTTTCATTTGCATTGGAGATTCGGATTTGCGGTGACATGGACAGTATTAAAATGATGTATGGCTCTTTGATTGCGTACGACTGGATAGGATGCGTTGGCGCGGTGAAATTTCTAGTTAAATCCTACAGTAAATTTGTATTAAATGACTCAACTTCATTAGTGCGTAGTAGGTTAGTAGTTGTACTTATTGGGTGCTTTTGTAAAGTTTAGTATCTCCTTATTGCGCTCTTCAATCCCTTTAAAAGTAAGTGACTTTACCTCTTCCTTGTTAGTCACTGGTTGGTCACTAGTGTTGACCATTTACCGTCTTGTAGTCCGTCTGCTAGTTTGTATGCCATTGACTTACGCTGGCCATACACGATCAAGTATACTTGTCAAGTTTGCAGCGGACTTGACGAGACATCCAGTAAACTTGACGGTGTATGACAATACCGTTACCATCTGGCACTGGCCATATAGCTATCTCATGCAAACTGGATGCCGCATCAAGTCAAACTGCAAACTTGACAAGTACACTTGGTAGTGTAAGGCCAGCATAAGTCAATGGCATACAAACTAGCAGCTACAATGATTTGAATGTAATGGTTATAAGAAAAACACAATGTTGTCTTTACAAACATAATAATACACACGTATAATACAGTACCTGATTAATGTATGTGTAGCAGAAGGAGGTATTCTATGGTATTGGTTATGAAATGATATTCCTTTTACTTTGCACCATGATATATTTCCAGTTCTCCTAACATTCACATCAATATTCCAAAGTACTTCAACACTACGTGATCAATAATAATCTGTTCTACATTCTTGACAATTCCCTAATCTAAATATGACATGACATTTCGTATATGCCAGCCTCTGCATCAGACAAGCGCTGTAAATAAAGAGGTCCGTCCCTGGACCTTCACTGGAGATTCATGGCCTCACCGATATATGTATAATACGTTTATACATATACTACATAAGTAATTTACAACTATGAGATTTGCATTGACATTGCGCAAACAAGTCATTGTGACTCTTGTGATTTTCAGAATAAGTGTTTGGGTACCTCTTCTTCTCATTCTTTGGCGTTATACGGATAGTTACACAATATGATTTGCGAACTTATTGCGTTAAAAACCGTAGCAATCAAGAACTAATAAAACTGCTCTGTATTACGAGTATTAGGTATATTATGCGAGTTATTTAATTAAAGTACCTACTTGTGAATGACGCACTATATTACGTCTGTCCTAGAGTTATTGACTAAGTACTTGCTCTACCAATACAGATTAACGAATAACAAAAAGATTTAAAAAATAAACATAGCATTGATCGAGTAGTACGGAATGGTGACAGATTGAAAGCATTAGTTAAATAGGATGTCGTCTTTTTACTTTATCGAAGGAAATGATAAATATATATAATTCATCACACATAATATGACATTTTGCAAAATTAAAAATGCGTGCAGGATTCTAACCAGGACTCTACGTGGCGCTTTTTAGGTACATATGGCAAAGGGAAAAAAGTTAATGAAACATTGCAATGTAACTATCAATGGGTGTCCTGTTATAAAGTCTAATTTCTTTTGTCGGTTTCAAATCACATGTCGCAGTCCCGGTAAAAGTCCGTCAAGTTGGATCGAACACGTAAGATCATAAAACAGTTGCAAAAACTATAATGTGAATGATTGTGCATAGCGGTAATAAAATATTGTCGCTGTTAATTACTTTTGATGATGATTGAACCGTATCTACGCTTCGGAACGCTCATTACGTTGGCAGTATAGAAAACGGAGGTCTAGAAGTCTTGCGTGGCCGATAATCGCTTCCATAAAATCTATGTAAAATAGATTTTTTCTTCCATTTTCTTTTTTGGCCAGCGACGCATATGTTATTAACGTACTCAGGTGAAATCATTTTTCATTAGGTGGTTCATATGTTAGGCAAAATTTTAATAAAAAAATGTCTTTATATAATTAAAAAATTGTCTAATGTTTGTACTTTTATTATCATCTGTTTCTTTCGTATCATCTTGACTATTTTATATATTTAGATTCTATACTTAAAAATATATTGTAAAATATAATAGATACAAAGTTATCTATTAATACTCTTTTTAATAGGTATTTTGTGTAAAAAAATAACGCTACCAAAAATATTATTCTGTCTCGCAGTGAGGAATGTGAAATGTATGTGAAAAGTTGGTGTTGAACCTACTCTATTTAATTATAAATTATCTCTCTTTCATACATACACGCACTCACAATTAAAAGTCAAGTTTTTCCTAATATAAAGTAAATTAAATAAATGATGGCTTCGCATGTCGAAGCCAAAACCGTGCAACCACATATTACCAGTATTAACAAATTCGAGGAACTTATATTTACAATAAACCTAAGCTTGGTATTTCTACTAGTAATCTATTCTTCGATCTATGGCAACAATTTTTAACGTTGTCATGCTGTGTGCGTGCGCACTAATTTCATGTCATGAATATTTTCTACATAGCATCGAGAAATGATCCAGACTTAATTACATAAATGCTACAGAAAGAACTTTTGCAATGCTGCCAAATAAAAAGGCATACTAGATAGATAAATATGCCATGATATGCCATATGATATGCCATGTCACGGCATATTTTTATGTCAATAATGCTGATAGACCAGCCGTTACTATTATAATAATACTAAGTTATACTCTCCCTTCTTTTAAGCAACGAATTTGTGATATCTTGGTGGTTAGAAATGTCTAAGATCATACGACGCGTGTGTTAGACATAAAAAAATCCAGCCATATTTGGGTGGCGTAAAATACTAATCCCAATCCCACGCCGGATGGGTGTCGTAAGAGGCGACTAAATCCGGGTAATAAAATTATATTGGTAATATTGATTTAAATTGTTAATTAATACCATTATTACAATTATAATTTCTCCATGGGGTTCGCCTGGATACCTAGCTACCACCCTTGAGCATGAGTCAGCCGCCAAATAACTCATAGTGTTCCGGGCTTGAGAGCCAGTTCTTTCTTTCTTTTTCTTCTCTCTTTCTTGGCCGGCAACGCATCAGTAATTTCTTTGGTGTTGCTGATGTCCATGGGCGACGATAGCCACTTACCATCAGGTAAGTCAGGTTATCGTCAGCTCGTTTGCCGTATATTTCCTTAAAAAATCGTCTTATTAAGACATGCGTAATAAGTATACACAAAGCACTGTTAAGATAGCAGAAATATCTCCTAAGTTTTTCAACTCGTTCAAAATCGTTGCGGTCATTCCCAACGAGCATAACGTTAAATCTCTTACATTTCACAGTCGTGACTTGCAAATTACCGGTAAAACAACAAGGCTGCACAATTAAAATCGCAACAAACAGCTCGTGTCAGAGGTGGAGACATTAACCAGACACAGGTTGTTCGTAAACCGATATTCCTTGCACCTACGGCATACCAATGCCATAATAATCTCAGCTAGTGAAATCCTAACACGACGCCCGCCAACGCACTCGCTGTACGTAGGTGGTCATGCCTTTATCACGACCACAATACAACTGTGAATGCCCGTTGGATTTTATTAGACGTCCCTTTAATAAATAATGGGAATGTCCAGGTTGGTTTTGCATTGGTTCGTGTTATCAAACATTGCGTAATCTGATTATGTAAAGCAGTACCCACGTTGCCAACTCCAACTATTAGGGATTTAAGACCATTGTTACTACTTCAAGATGGCATTAACAGTTAATGATGTGATGCTTTCAGACGGGACGTTTTCGAGTGTCAATTTGTAGGCTGTTACTTTGATTTAAAAGAGTAATAGATATAAAGTGTAGAATATTGGTCTTGGTATCATCGAATTCCCGCCAAAATTCGTACGCCGCTGCGTTCGCGCCTTCAAAAGGCGAACTAGTGCTGCCACCTAGCAGCCTTCTTCAAAAAAAAACTCCCGTACGAGCAACGAACGTGTCCGCCCGTGCTCCGCGACAAATTAGCAAAAATTAGTCTCAAAATCAACCTAGTGCATTGTGTGTGCCTGAATTCAGTAATTGTGAACTGTGTGCGTGTGTGAAGAAACAAATTTTCAAGAACTCAAGTCCTGGGACATTACTGCCTAATCTAGAAATCTACGACACGGCGTGGCGGGCAGTGAGTACTTTATTTCCAAGACCGATCCTCTTCAGTAATCAAACATTTTTGGTCATTCGAGCCGCGATAGCATTTTGGTTTTGAACCGGGGTCGCATTTGGTCATTTTACCAAGCAATCGGTTGGGAATTCTCCACTTACGACGCCAATAATAACCTGGTATTAGGTATTACATTTTACTTTATTGACACACTGTACACAGCGGCATACATATTTTTCGGTCAATAAGTGCATAAAACTAACCCTGTATCAATCATTCATCATAAATATCTATTAATCAAAGAAATATTCAATTCTTCAATTGCGTAATCATTACAACGTTGAGAGGACGCCATTACAGGTTTCGAGCGTACGCGCTTCGCGCTCTTTTGTAGTTACCTACCTTCGTGTTTATTCATTTTATTAAGCGATGGCGAAAAATCCTAAATCGGAACAAGATCTCCACAAGATATTGTTACCACACATAGTAACAAAAGAATTATATTTTACTCGTATTCAATCTTTGTATGATTTATCACTAGACGTTGGAAATAGTCCTGAATCTCGAGAGAACTTCTGTTTACGTCTTAAGGACATTGAGTCATGGCGCAGTTTGTATGAAACGGCTGTTCACGAAATGATAACGTTAAAAAGAAAGTACGACACTGAATATGTTCCTTCATACAGTGACATTGAAAGTTTCGATCAACTGTACTATTCCATCAAATCGGTAGCATCAACTTGCATCGATATGTCCAATAATAAACATTCCATTGAGTCGAATGAAAAGTCAAATGTTCAAGTAAAACCTAGGTTACCTAAATTAGAAATTTTTCATTTTGATAGTTCGCTTGAAAATTGGCCTACGTTCCGTGATACGTTTACGACTTTAATTAATAATAACTCTGAGTTAGCCGACATAGAAAAGTTTTATTACTTGTTGTCATCTGTTAGCGGTCATGCGTTAACTATCGTCAAATCGTTGCCAGTGACGTCTGAGAACTATTCTATTGTTTGGGATACGTTATTTAAGCGGTATGAGAATAAGCGAGCGTTGGCTACTATATACCTAGATAAATTATTTAACTTCAAGCCGTTACAGAATGAATCTTTTGCGTCTCTTAATTCATTTTTACAAACTTTTCAAGATAGTGTTAGGGCACTTAACTTACTGAACATTAGCGAATTGTCGGAATTCATACTATTTTATATTTCAATCCGTAACTTAGACCCTGTTACTAGGCGGGAGTTTGAACAGTCCACTCAACAAGATAAAATTCCAACTTTCAAGGAACTAATTTCATTTATCGAAAATCGTGTCCGTATACTCGAAATGTCCGATTGTAAAATTATTTCTAAATTCAATAATAGTAGTAAACAGAGTCAATTTCAGGTAAATGAGAGATCTATGCATTCAAAACAAACTGTTTCAAATAAATATAATGTTCGTAAGCCAACATTGTCGTCGTCAGCTGTTATCAATGTTAAATCTAAAGGAGATTACACACAGTATAAATCTAAAGGTGACTGCACACAGTATAATAATTTTAAAGATTGTTTATATTGCAAAAAATTACATTCAATTTATCGATGTCCAGATTACATTGACCTTTCACCTTCTCAACGTTTGCAAGCTATTACTAGGTTGAAATTATGTGAAAATTGTTTGCGGAGTAACCACACTGTCAACGAGTGTCCCTCTTTGGTTCGTTGTGCAGTTTGTAAGAAAAATCATCATCATACCTTGCACATGGATTCAAATTCAAATAATGATAATTCAAATAACGCGGTTTCGTTAACGTGCTCGGCGACATTGACTGTTTTGCTCGGTACTGCTGTTATACACGTCGCAGATCGTTGGGGCAAGTACCACGCCGTACGTGCTATAATTGACAGTGGGGCTATGACTGGGTACATTACTCAAGAATGTGCTGCGCGCTTAGGTTTAACTCGCCGTCGATGCCATTTTCAACCTGTCGGGTTAGGTGGTAACGCGGTTCAAGATTTCGGCTTAACCACGTGTAAAGTGAAGCCCACAAATCGAGCGGGTCCTGTCTTGTCGACTGATACAGTCATTGTCACAAAAATTACGGGTTATTTACCTACCATGCCTTTACCTGAAAGGGTGGTTGGTAATTTTAAAAATTTATGTCTAGCCGATCCTTTCTTCTATAAACCGGGTCCTATCGACATGTTATTAGCGGGTGACTTATTCCCTTATATTTACGAAGGCAACAGGATTCTACCACAGAATAGTGGTATGCCAGTAGCTTTGAAATCGATTTTCGGTTACGTCATAGCAGGTCAGACTGTGCTATCTCAACATTCGAATCAGTCTGCGCCCTCTATCGTTCAACCAGTGAATCAACAAAGCGCGTGTGACCAGACTGTGCTGTTTCAACATTCGAATCAGTCTGCACAAATTTCTTTTCACCCAGTTGATCAAAAAAATGAATATAATTCCTTTTGCGGTGTTTCGATACATTTAGATCGTATTATGAGTTCCTTCTGGGACTTAGAAAATATACCAACCGAGGTGCCTCAAAACCCGGATGACGTGTTAGCGGAGCAATTATTTTCAAAAGAACATAGACGTGACAGCTCTGGTAGGTATATTGTCAAGTACCCAATGCGTCCTCTTGCAGAACTTGGTGATTCGCGTCAAATCGCAATTCGCCGACTTATCAATTTAGAATCAAAATTAGAGCGCGAACAGGCACTTAAGGTTGAATATCACAACTTCATGCGTGAATATGAGTCTCTCGGACACATGACTTGTCTAGGTGAAATACAAAATGTGAATTCGAAATATATCATTCCTCATTTCTGTATTGTGAAACCTTCAAGTACTACCACGAAGTATCGTGTAGTGTTCGATGCCTCATGTAAAACCAGTAACGGTAATTCATTAAATTCAATTGTCTTACCAGGTCCTAAACTTCAAGCTGATTTAAATCAGTTAATCATACAATTTCGACTGAAAGAAATTTGTTTGTCTGCTGACATAGCTAAAATGTACAGACAAGTTAACTTGGACGAAAGTCAACGACCATATCAACATATTTTATGGCGTTATTCTTCTAATCAACCTATACAGGTTTATGAACTGAACACTGTGACTTACGGTGTTGCCAGTAGTCCTTATTTAGCAATCAAAGTGCTACAAACCTTAGCCAATGATGAAGCGGCTTCCTTTCCTTTAGCTGCTGAGATTCTTAAAACAGCATTTTTTATGGATGATTTTCTGTGGTCTGTAGATTCTGTTGAAGAGGCTATTCAGCTTCAAGAAGAATTAATAGCGCTGTTAAAATCTGGCTGTTTCTTATTACGTAAATGGTCCAGTAACTCTTCACAGGTGCTTGAGCATTTGCCTGATGATCACAGAGAAACCCCATTATCGTTTGACGACGAGAAAAGTCATGCTATTAAAGTTCTTGGTCTGCAGTGGTTACCGGCTACAGATACTTTTACATTTTCGGCTCTGCCTCCGAACCCTGTGGTAACTAAGCGCACTATCTTGTCTCAAATTGGTCGTCAATTCGATCCGCTAGGATTTGTGGCTCCTTGTGTGTTCTTTGCTAAATGCTTAATGCAGAAGATTTGGTCCCAAAAGCTAGGATGGGATGAAAGCTTGCCTGCAGAGCTTGAGTCACAGTGGCACTCTTATGCCCGTGAACTTCCTTTATTAACAAATTTCAAACATGATCGACATGTCGTGATCAAAAATCATACTGACTGTCAAATTGTAGGTTTTTGTGATGCATCTTCTAGTGGCTACGCAGCTGTAGTTTATTTGCGTTCTGTAAACAAGCTTAATACTAAAGTCAGCTTGTTAATTGCAAAATCAAAAGTAGCGCCTTTAAAAGCTATTTCAATTCCGCGCTTGGAATTAATGGCTGCTCATTTACTTTCGAAACTTGTCAAATATATCAGTTCAATTCTTTCTAACAGACTTCAAATATCTGAAATTCTTTTGTTTACTGACTCTTCAGTTGTGTTAAATTGGCTCAATACTCCTAGCTATACTTTAAAAACTTTCGTAGCTACACGCGTTGCAAAAATCATTGATGCAGTGCCTAGCTCATGCTGGAATCACGTTTCGGGTGCTTGTAACCCCGCTGACATCTGTTCTCGTGGTGCTTTACCGTCAGCACTCCTCGAGATGCCAGAGTGGCTTAACGGCCCAAATTGGCTTTATAGTGACACTTCACACTGGCCTATAAAATCCATCGAAGAGTTCAAGGATGAAAGTCCTCCTGAACTGAAACCAGCTAGTCACGGCTTGGTAGCAACGCAATCCGTTGACTCAAATTTTCTTTATTCACTAACGGAAAAATATTCTTCTTACAATAAACTCGTTAATATTGTAGCATATTGTTATTTATTTTTAGATAACATTAAATTCCGTAAGCAGCCTGCTAAAAAGAAATCTCTTTCAATTATTCATATTCGAAAAGCGCAAGCTAGTATAGTCAAATCTGTACAACAACAACATTTCTCCGATGATATTGTTGCCTTGTCCAAAGGAGAGAAATGTAGTTTACCCCTTCGAAAGCTTAATGCTTTTATAGATTCAGAACAATTCCTCAGGGTGGGGGGTAGGCTATCTCAATCCAACTTGCCTTTTCATATAAAACATCCATTACTTCTTCCTAAGAAGTCTAATTTTACTAATATATTAATTGATCATTATCATAAATTACATTTGCATGTAGGTCCTCGTACACTTCAAAGCATTCTCAGTCAGAAGTATTGGATTGTATCTGCTCGTAGTGCTATTCGTTCTCGCACAATTAAATGCATCGCATGTTTTCGTGCTACACCTTCTATTAGGCAACCAATGATGGGTGAATTGCCTAAATTTCGTTCCGAAGATATTCATGTTTTCCATACAGTAGGCATTGATATCGGAGGTCCCTTTTACATCAAAGAATCGACTCGTAAAAATTCTCGCATCACTAAAGCATATTTGTGCATATTTGTGTGCTGTGCAACTCGGGCAGTACACTGTGAAGTCATATCATCCTTAAGTACTGAATGTTTTCTAGCATGTTTTGATCGATTTACTGCTAGACGAGGCCTCTGTCATTCTGTTATATCTGACAACGGCACAAACTTTGTCGCTGCTGGTCGGTATATCGCTGAAGTATCAAAATTCCTTCGTTCAAATGTCAAAGAATTATCTAATAAATTCCTATTGCGAAATGTGCAATGGAAATATAATCCTCCAACAGGTAGTCATTTTGGCGGTATTTATGAATCCGCTATAAAAATGGCAAAGTTACATTTAAAACGGACAGTTGGCTCCAGAGCTTTAACCTTCGAAGAGCTCAGCACTGTATTCGCACGTGTCGAAGCTGTGCTTAATTCTAGACCTCTGTGTTCGTTATCAAGCGATCCTAATGAATTTCAAATTTTGACTCCGTCGCATTTTTTAATAGGCCGCGAATTACTTACTGTACCAGAATACGAAATTACAGAAGTTTCTAATTCTCGTTTAAATCGTTGGCAACTAGTCCAACAAATTTCACAATTATTTTGGAAAAAGTGGAAGCAAGATTATTTACACTTACTTCAACAACGTCAAAAGTGGTTCAATAAATGTCAAAACATTAATGTAGGTGATCTTGTTCTGATCAATTCTGATAATTTATCACCTCTGCAATGGAGTCTTGCTCGCGTTACTAACTTACATCCTGGTCCTGACGGTATAGTTCGCGTAGTAACCGTGCGGACACAGAATTCGGAATTTACTCGACCAGTGGTTAAGCTTAGTCCACTGCCTCTGCAGGAGGATTCAGCTTAATAGGTACACACTACACACAAATCATTCATTTTATATATTCCATATAAAGTCAAGTAACATAGTATTTTATTATTATTGCATACATTATAAGTTCAATTTAACATACATAATATATCTAATTATAGTTTATACAGTCCGCTCTCTAACAAACAATATTATATTTTAATTTTCAGTTATGTACTAATTATTCAAAGGTTTTCAATTGGTATCGTAACTGGGGAAATCCTAACGGATTTCGGTGGGGGGAATGTAGAATATTGGTCTTGGTATCATCGAATTCCCGCCAAAATTCGTACGCCGCTGCGTTCGCGCCTTCAAAAGGCGAACTAGTGCTGCCACCTAGCAGCCTTCTTCAAAAAAAAACTCCCGTACGAGCAACGAACGTGTCCGCCCGTGCTCCGCGACAAATTAGCAAAAATTAGTCTCAAAATCAACCTAGTGCATTGTGTGTGCCTGAATTCAGTAATTGTGAACTGTGTGCGTGTGTGAAGAAACAAATTTTCAAGAACTCAAGTCCTGGGACATTACTGCCTAATCTAGAAATCTACGACACGGCGTGGCGGGCAGTGAGTACTTTATTTCCAAGACCGATCCTCTTCAGTAATCAAACATAAAGGTAAGTAGTGGTTGGCTTCAATCCATTAATGGGCCACTACTCACGCACGGGTCTCTCCTCTTGAGGAGGCCTAGAGCATAATCCACCACGCTACTCCAGTCCGGATTGGTGGAGTGGTAAAAGTAGTGGTACCTATATTGAAAGTTTAATAATAAGCTTATTTTATAAGCTTGCCTACTAAATTACTTAAGTGTAATCAAGGCGTATATTCAATCAAAAATCCATAAAAGGTTACATCATAATTATATAGTAATACCATTGATGCTGAAGAGACGTGTTTAGTTAAAACGCAAATTAGACTTGTTCACAATCTGGTATAAATAAATAATTAATAATATGATTAGTTACTTTGAAATGTGGAGCTTCAAACTGGTTTTGTTACGCGTTGGATATAATGTTAAACTGAGTACAAAGATTTACATACGTCTCATAAAATGCTAAGTGTATTAATAATGCGTCGGATTATCTACGAGTTCTCTCTCCGTACATAGCTACGTGTTACTTATCGAACATTATACATGACAAACTTGATATGTAGTTATTCAGGGTTCTTGCATAATTATATGTTATCATGATCGTTATTTTAATTTTACATACAAAATAGAGTTCTTTTTGCATTGTATTCAAGTTGATTCAATAGATACTAAGCACATCATATTTACTTATTATAAAAATAAATTTATTCAAAATAAACATTCCCCGCTCTCAGAGTATTAAATATCTATAACTAATATCCAAGAACCGAAAAGAAACATTCTTGAATTATATTTTATTTATGCAACTGGATCGAAATATTAACAAGCAAAGTCGTCGTGAGTGCCCGTTGCATAATGCATTTTGCAATATTTAATAGAATTTTGTTTTTGTAATCTAAACTAATATTATAAAGAGGAAAGATTTGATTGTTTGTTTGCACTGAATAGGCTCCGAAACTACCGAACCGATTTGAAAAATTCTTTCACTGTTGGGAAGCTATACTCGTACTATCCCCGGGTGACATAGGCTATATTATATTTATTTTTACTATTTTTCCCGAAGCGAAGCGAGGGCGATTTCCTAGTATATTATAAAACTAGGAATCTCTGAAATAATAAAGTGGTTCATGCACTCCACGGCGTGGCGGCGCCATCTTTAGTTGAATTAAAAGACTATCAGTTAACTAATACGTATTGCCTTAACTAAATGGTGCCGGATGCCGCAAGTGTCACAGTATTATCATATCGTTACCAAACATAGACTAAACGGTGGGCGACCTCTGTGCTACAATTACATGTAGGTACACACGATTTTAGTTGCTAATAATATATGTAACACGCAACAAAATCCAATGGAAGACCCTTGGCTAGTGTGAGAAATGTCTTGCTGTTGGGTAATTTTACGTTCAATAATAATTACATACAGGACAGACAGGTGAAAGTAAAATATTGTCACATTGTCGCTCGGTCTTTTATATTAATTTGGGATTAAGCAATTATGTTTGCTATTTATTGAATTTATAATTTATACCGATTTATGTAAATTTTTTGATACGAACAGATAAAAATGACAGTATTATTTATTTTTACATTTCATCCATTTTGTAAACAAAATCGGAACCAACGTTTTAAAAATGTGTTTATAAAAGTAACGAAGATCTTCAATTACCTATAAATGGCGTTTTCCTTTTTTAAGTTATGTTTAGTTGAGTAATAACTCAGTAATTATATCTAAGTAATGCCAATATTTTTTAATTAAACTTCGAATAAAGCTATCTTTAGCCGTCGAAGTCGGCGACACCATATAGGATGCAGCTTATTGGATTCAATATGTGGTAAGTATCGCCTTTTTGAGGCGCAACTGATGTCCACTTAACGGTACTTAAAAATCTATCATTTTACATCAATCAATTAGCTGTCAACAATGTATACTTGGAAGCTGTTTATCTATTAGTAGGAAGGATTTACAGAAAATCCGATCTCCGACGCTTAGTTTAATCTGTAAGAGGCTTAGCTTTATCCCGCTGTCCATTAAAATATGAACTCGATTGCTATTTGGTATTTTCACTTCTCGTAATAGCTTCGTGATCCACATACATTATTTTCAAGTATTTTTACCAGCTGCTTATATAATGGCAATAAAGAAAATCATTCTCAAAACTAGATATTTTACAACTCCTATTTTTAACTATATTTTAATTTGACTGATTTTAGTGTGAATAATTGTTATATACAATTTTGGGACGCTAATATAAGTATGTGCCATAATGATTTAATTTACATACAAAATATATTAGCTCTCTTCTTAACTTAAGTTCTTAGCTCATACAATCCCAAATCTACTTTTAGTTAATATCAACGAAGGTTTAAGCTAATCGATCAAAAAAATTGAGCGAGTCCTTTTTAATGGCTAGTAAATTTTTTTCGTTTTTTGTTTTCATACTTTTTAACAACAGAAAACAAATTATGTTACTCTCTGTATACTATCTCTATATGTTGTTTCTCTACAAATCTCTCGCGTTGACAATCGGCGCCGAAACCAGGATTCTCTATAATTTGCCCTTTACCACGAGATCAATACGTACATATGTTGGCCTTCCATTTGTTCTACTTATAGAATCCACGTTATGTTAATAGAGTAGTTAGCATTGTTGCGGACGATCTGACCCCGTATCATGGAGTATAACAGTAAAACATACAATGGTATTTTAAATTGCACATGAGAGCATGACATATCGTGCGTGTTATGTATCCGATATAATTTAATGATCATGTTCCATCTGTTAAGTTTTCTATGAACTACTTGAAATGGTGATGTATTGTCTGTAGGTAGGTAATTCTATTGAGTTGATTCGTTTATAGACGTCTGTTTATGTGTAATTATGTAGAGAAATACAGTTTATGTTACAAGCACAGCATAATTGACTCTTAATAAACGTTTTGCTTTGAAACACGGGAAATGAAATAATATTTTTTACGACTTTTAATAACCATCAGCCTTTGGATTCACAGTCTTTCTGAAAGCTTATAAATATTTTTTTTTCTGTATTAAGCTAAATCTCGATCGAATCGTTTTAATTACGTACTTTTCAGATGCTAAACAAACGCGCCCAGTCTTATCCAAACCTAATAAATTTTCTTATAATGTAGATACGGATGATTGGACAAAGTAAAAAATTATAGAAGTAAACATCGAAAAATGTAAGGAAACAAATCTCAATTAAATGGTTTTAAATTTCCATTAACAGGTATTTTAATACAAAAAGCGTTGGGACCTGTGGTTTCTCATTTATCCAGGGTTCAGTTAACCAGGTTTCAATGGATATGAAACAACCAACAATAAAGACCTGAGAATAAACATTTTCCTGCCTCTTAAATGTTGACTGAGTAACTACTAACGTCCAAACTCAGAGTCACTAACGGTTACTTTAATAGCTTCTTAGTAAAAAATCTTCTTAGTAAAGAATTGGCTATAAGCAGTGATAGCCTAGTGGTTAGAACGTTGGTCTCCCGAACACGGGGGCCCGGGTTCAAATCCTGGCACGCACCTCTAATTTTCAAATATTATGTGCGTATTACTAGTTAATTATCACTTGCTTCGGTGAAGGAAAACATCGTGAGGAAACCTGCACACCTGAGAGTTCTCCATAATGTTCTCAAAGGTGTGTGAAGTCTACCAATCCGCACTTGGCCAGTGTGGTAGACTATGGCCTGTACACCCCTCACATTGTGAGAGGAGACCCCGAGCCCAGCAGTGGGACAATTATGGGTTGTTGCTTTGCTTTGCTTTGCTTTAGTAAAGAATCACCATACAAATTCGGTACTAAGGAGCGATCTAAGTAAATGTTGCAGACTCTGAGTTGGGACGTAAGTATTGGACCTGAGACCGATTCGGTTCGACTGGAAGAATCACTAACAATTGAGCTTCATAGCTACGTCATATACTTCGAACTTACATGCCAATAAAAACAAGTACCTACTTATTAAGCTTCTAAAGCCGATTAATCTGAATATGGCTAGATATTTAGTAAAATGACCTAATCTATCATTCCTTAACGAGATCAGTATTTGTATTCACTTGATGTTCTAGACGCATATTTAACGTTGATTTATGATACTGGACAAGTACACTAATTTATGTACTCTCCGACGTACAAGGTCCATTCATGAATCTAAAATTTGTTTTACGTTGGCAATACTAACCTAATTGTATCATGACTGGCAATAGCTTTATTCGAATTTTAAAAGGATCTTTTATATTATAAGTTTTTATCCACTTGTAAGTTAGTATTAGTAAAGCATTAGTTTTATTATTATGCCACAATGCAACTGTGATATAAATCTAATTAGTCGCATAAATAATATTACGTCTTGTGACAGTAAAAAACGATTGAGCAGAACTTTTTGCGAATCATTCACTACCTATCAATAGCATATAAAAGTCATTTTTGTTTAGTACAAATTTAATATTGTTCTATATTATGTCTTTTTAAAAGGTCAAAAATATTAAGAGAACGCATCAACATTGTTCTTCTGTTCAAAAAGGCGTGTAAAACGCTATAATACTAAGTCATCTAAGCACACGTTAAATGGAATGCGGGAAGGAAAAACACATGAGAAATGCACAATAAAACGGCACGAGCACCATCCACCTGTTAATCGGCCGCATTACGAGCAATCGACCTTCCAGCTCAATGATAGATAACGCTCAACCAGTCTGACACCAGCAGACTGTCATTAGGGTGTATCGCCGCGCTCGTCGGGGCGGGACGTAATAGAGGCTGCTAGGGTTATCACTTGTTTTAACCGAGCTATTCTTTATTAGCAAAAGATCGTCATCAACGAGTATTGCAACTCGTCAACACAGTGCGTGGCTGATCAAGACGACAACGTGGAATCTTCTTCGAAAATGTGGATTTTGACATAGAACCGATTAACTGTTCGGCATTTCAGAATCTTGTTTATAAGTATACGTATGATAAGTAAACCGAAGAGAAAATTGTGTCGTTTGTGGTTAATTTTTTGAGTTACAAAAGTTACAAAACATGTTATAATAAACATAATCTTATACGTGCTTTGATTGATTTACAAATTCAAATAAACAGCCAAATTGATTAATGAAATACAAGCTTTTGCCCACGGCTTCGCCCGCGGTAGAGTGGTTTCAAAACGAAATTTTAATTAATTTATTTAGAGTTTTAAAATCATCTTAAATGTGAAAGTTTGTGAAGATGTTTGGATGTTTGTTCCTCAATCATGCCACAACTATTTAACCGATTTGGCTGAATAGGGCATACCCTGGATTAACACATAGGCTAATTTTTATCCCAGATAGTTATTGATTCTCGCAGGATTTGTAAAAAATCGATACCGACGCGCTCGCATAGCGCACCTCGTAGCGCACTTTATTCGTGTTATGACTTTTGTTACCTTCCTTCTCTGTCTTTTTCGCTGGTTATCGCATCTAACCCACACCACGCAACGTGCAAAATCAATGATATTTTTTTGTTTTAACATATCATATGTGTTGTGATAATCCAATTTTTATCTTTTCATTAATAGGTACCTATTTTTGTTATGTTCAATTGGCAACCCTAGACTTCAGATGTAATTGCGTGATGCGGGTCAAGATCTCACTGCTTCGCCGACACTAGGTAACATCTATGAAGCTTGCTTATCAATACACTTACCTTCAGATGTTTATAATAAAGGTAACACAGGTGTACCTGTACTGCAACATTTTGAAAAGTTAATGGATATAATTTTTCAAGTTAACCTCAAGGGCGAATCAAGTCTTTTTGGAAATATAAATAAAAAATTCTGCAAGTAGAAGAAAATTTTCTTACAGTTAAGTCCGCAGCAATGTCATTTACGCTTGCATTTCTAAATAATTTTATTGTATACTCGTAGTTAGATAATATAACAAGGAAAACAAATCCCCTATTTAGCCATGATATACCTACTTATTAACTTACGGGTCACTTAATACGTAACTTAATACATTGAATTTAATGATGCGCAATATAATGTGAATACAACATAGCTGATCGCCCCTACACTAACCGATAATGATTGTCACAGCTCTTCATTTCTCATGTTAAATGTCAATGATGTAAGAGAAGCGACACACGATACTTACAATAGTAGTTTTACAATGGCTGCCCACATGAAGAGGGAACCTTGGCATTAAGCGAAATGTCTCGATTCCCGAGGATGATATGGACTCAGTGGTCGATTGTTAAGCTATGCTGGGAGGACACCCGACAGCGATGAGCTAGTTACACTAGCAACAACACACGGGCTGATAATTCACCGAACGTAATTAGCATAATTGGACGTAGTTTCTGAAAAACGTTCCAATCCACATTTATGTCGAAATTGAGTTAATACTTGCAAGTCTTAAATAAGGTTAACTAAAAACTTTAAAACGCTTAATATCTACAGGTTATCAAAACTTGAAGATTAAACTAAAGTAATTGAAGTAAATACAGGGTTGAACTTAAAATTTGATTTTCTCAAAATGTTATGATTGTAGATTGGAACGTTTTTCTGAAACTACGTCCAATTATCTGTAGTAATATTATAAAGAGGAAAGATTTGATTGTTTGTTTGCGTTGAATAGGCTCAGAAACTACCGAACCGATTTGAAAAATTCTTTCACTGTTGATAGTGTAGCTTACACTATCCGCAGCTGACATAGGCTATATTATATTTATTTATTTTTACTACTTTTCCTATTTCCTTATACATCCCTATATTTCCTAGTTATTTATATTTGTCGTTATTAGCCGAGCGTTGACAATTTAATTTATCTAACCCACTTTTTGCAGTTAGGACAATGCATTTTAAATGTTGTTGGCATTTTGACTTTGGTGTCTGCCATTTTGCTAAGTAACTAATAGTTTAGATGTACTTGTAGCGAAGGGGGGGAATGTTTGTGTAGATTACAAATGATAGATAACGTTTTTTGTTGTTAATAGCCGATGCACGTCTCGGTGAGTTTTTATTATTTAGCGCCAAGTGGCCTTCGATTATCTGTATGAGTTATTGTTTTTAGAATTGTTGTTTCGTCGTAAAGGTTATTTAATAAAAAAAACATATTACCGTAGTAAGTAATTAGTTAGATGTCTAATTTAATCGCTTGAATAAATTTTAACAATAGGTAATACATATTTATTTATAACGGTGCTGTTGATATATATTATTATCTACCATTTAAATGGATTTTAATCTTAGAATTATTATATATGTAATTCTGGTCTCCATATTATTATTTATTCAATGCACATCTATATTTTTCATACTCATCAAAATATTCTTTGTTCGGTTCGAGCGTTATTCGATCGGTATGTTTCTACGTGATTCACATTGAGCAAGAACTTTTGGCATTACACTCAGCCGGCCCACGTGTCTTAAATCTAGTTATTATTGTTGACGTGCCAGTCATTTTATTGTTTATTGGCTCTTGTTATCGGCATTGACTGTAACAAGATCGTATATTTTGTAATTTTAGCGCTTTTGGCGTAGCTCGGTACGATATTACTGTTATTATATTTCGTCTACGACGTTAACAAAGGTTTTATAAAGTTATTGCATTGTCTTCAAATGAACATTAATTTATTTGGTTTACATCTTGCGAAATTTTCTCGTCACATAATAACACGACGGAACATACATATTACATAGGTATATGGTTGTACTTTTACAGTATCGTGATTGTACCGTATCTTTTGGTAAACAAATTATGAAGAGTATACGACCTCGCAAACTGAATCATATTATCAACTTTAACGTACCAACATGTGAAGAGAAAATAATAATTGTATATAATTATTCTCATAATATGATATAAATTGTGGTCCGCTCACATCAAGATCGACTATCGACTGAACTGGTTTACGAGAGATCCAAATTAAAGGTCTCTTGCGTAAGAAATCAAAAAAAGACAAATTGGTCGTTAACCAAAGGATTAAAGTTAATTGCAATTATGAGACCGATTTAATTCCATTTGTG
This sequence comes from Thymelicus lineola, assembly GCA_963932265.1. Lineage (NCBI taxonomy): Eukaryota > Metazoa > Arthropoda > Insecta > Lepidoptera > Hesperiidae > Thymelicus > Thymelicus lineola. The sequence goes on from OZ010697.1 coordinate 9,358,798, forward strand.
TTGATAAATTTTGAAAGTTTTTATTGGTGATAAAATGAGTGTTATGTAAAATACTCAGCGTATTTCCACTTTAATAATGTTTTTGATCTTTAAGAGTGACAACAGTAAGAGATGGGACTTTACTTTTCAATATTACGAGCGCATTACTTTTAATGCTTTTAATGTCATATTTCGGATTTTCTGCAGTTTTAAAAACAAATTCTTGTTTTACATCGTATTTATTTTGTATGAATCGTATCATTTACAAAATGTAATTTTCTTAAAATTGTATTACCATTTATTTTAACTGTCTAGACAAAGTTTGCTGATGACTAATTGATTATGTCATAGAAATAAGTATACGTTTTAAATTATTTCTCCGAAATAAATTTAATAACTTACGTCCATATTTGTCGTTATGTATGAGATCTACAAGATCTAACAAGGAAAACGACAATTTTAATGATTTTTAACTTCGATTAAACAGATGTGCAAAGAAATGGAAATTTTATTTGTTCGATTATATTCATACAAGTGAGTTTAAGTATTTTAAATATTGGCATATTTACTCGTAATATCGTAGGTATCTCCTATCTCTAAATATCTTAAGGACAAAGCCTTGTTATAAATTTATTTAATCCCTGAATTGTTTACCAATTATTCAAGGCAAGCTTTCGTTCGCTCAAATTTATAATTGCCGCACCGTGAGATAACATTAAGAAGAGCAATGGAGATTTTGGAACAGTCGCGTACCTTATAAGGGGTTCATTAAGGGATTATAAAAACAGTGAGATAACCTTGTTTGTGTCTGACGTTTAAATAGGAACACTTTTTAATTAATAATCGATTGCTGTAAGCGTCATTGTTGGTATAAAGATGGTTGTACAAAAGTCTGGCCGATGTCTTTTTACTTCTTTGCAACCGAGGCCATTTTTGTTTCAAGAAAGACAAGGTAATGGAAATACAATGTTGCAAACATCGACTTGTAGAGTTCTCGTTAGTATTCAAATAACAACACTTATTTTACAGGTAAAAATATTTCTCGCGTTGTAAAGCTACTTAATTATGTTCCAAAATCGAATAGATTTTTAACAAACCTGTAATCCAAGGCCAATAAAAATGCATAATGCCAATATAGATAGAGCCCCTTCATAGTTCTCGATTGCAAAATTTTGGTCATTGCTTTAGTGTCATTACTCTGTGTTAGAAAATGGCTGGAATTTTCGCATAGACGTGAAAAGCACCTTGTTTTGAATCTTTCTAATTTTAAATTAAAGTTTACACCGACATAAGTTATAGCGCTCGTGTTTACAAGTTGGTTCAATCGTTCAATCTTGTAATAGTTTCTCTCAGGCAATTGTTTTACTTTTAATGGAGAAGCGCTTACCAATTATCACTATCTGTTGGAAATCACCAATGAGGTAGTAAAGGGCATTGTGGGGCATTACTGGCACGGCAAGTCGTAAATATGGTGTTTACTCGATAGATGGCGTGAGTTGCTCACAATGGCGTGGGGGCGGTACTCGCTTCCGATTAGTGTTGCCAGGTGTATTTATAAAGAAAATATACTGAGTTAGGATTTTCGCAAAATAACTGTAATTTAAAGCTTAAGTTAAAGCCTTGTCATAAATTTGGAACTAATGAACTTATTCATTAACCTAACATAGATTTATTCAATGAAAACAGTTCATATTTAAAGAAAATGATAACCATACGCGCTACAATTACTAAGGGTTCAATAATTGAAATAAATCAAATTTATTAAATATTTCATGTTGATTGGCATGTGAAGCCTATAACGAAGAAACTAAATTTTTGTATGTAAGTAGAAGTACCTAGTATAAAAATCGTGATCCTATATTATATACGTTTAAAGTTAGTGTAAAGTATACAGTGAACGCAGTAATATGTTTTATTACAAACATTGAATAATGATTTTCATTTTATATACATTTTAATATTAATAAATTAATTTCCTACCCAAAATAATTGATACAAATTCAATTTAATTTATTTTGATTTGATTTAATTTAATTTAATTACTTATGTTAATGTACGCGTCTCTTGGAGAATGCTGTTTGCGCCTATAATTGGAGTAACACTTTATATGTATTTTGTATTGTTGATTTTTATATGATTGTGTTAGTGTATACTTTGTTGGTGCAATAAATAAAATAAAACAAAATAAAAACATTTACTTCGCTTACGCTATGAAATCCACCGATTTTAGTAAAATGTGTTTTTCGTAGTGTTGCTATTTACTTGCTTCATGCTTATCTTGGACTGGACAGCACTATACCGATGCGCGGGAACATCTATTGATTCGCTACTATAAGGAGGCTCCAATAAATTCATGTTTACCAAGACAACATGAATTAAATCTCTGCGTTAAGCGACCGGCCTCGCTACCTGTATAAACGGTAATCTGGAAAGATTTTGTGGACCTGCCAAGATTACCGAATAGAAGTTAATATTGCATTTCTAATCGTTTTGAACAAATGGAAAATACTTGTGTTTTATTAGATTTTTATTTTCACAGTAACAAGTAGGTAGTAGCAGATGAACTTTGGTGCTTCATCTTAGATTAGCTAGTCAGGAAGCTTTAAATAATAATAATAATTCTCTTTATTTTCAGGTATACGCCCATAGTCACATAAATAGTGGTTACAGTACAAAATTACATTGAACTTAAAATTTAAAAGGCATTTAAAACAGAATATAGATTGTAAAATTGTAAATTATTAAAATAATAATAAAGTAATAATATAATAATATAAATTACTATATTAAATACTATACTAATACACAACACACACACATACATACACACATATACTAATACATACATACATATACTAATACTTATTACTATATTAATTGCTATATTATATGTTTATAATATAGTAATTTATTGGCTTTGATGAGCCAAAAAATTTTTGTTCTAAGGTCGTGAGATTTGCGATTCTTCACAAGTGTAGAATAAAACAATAAATTCATTTGCAGAATTATTCATTCATAATGGAAACAAAAAAACAAGAGTAAGAGATTTCGGTTTTTCAAAGTCGAATCCAATACTGGATCCATTTTGTGATTGCGGCATCGCTTTGATTGACGATTATAATGTGAAATAACATGATATTTTAATAGAATAGTCAGTTAAAATATGGATGACATATTTAGCGTCCATCTCCAAATGCTGCTAGAGTTTGAGAATTGCACCTAAACACGCACATCTTGCTTCATAGGTTTTATTGTCTTGAATGTCAATAGTTATTGGTGGTGGTATTTAAAACTAAGTGTTTAAATACGCAAGATGATAGAGTTGACAATGTAATTATTTTTATCCCAAAACATTAGATTCGCTATTATACTAGCGCCATTTAGGAAAGCAAAAGAAGAACGTACAGTTGGCAAAGGAATTAGATATGCGTAGTAAAAAGCATTAAGTTCGCCATTTGGACCTTAATCTTGTATTGTGGTTAATAAACATTAAATAAATAAATAAATGCAGGGCATGATTCTGAAACCTTCTGTAATTGATATTACAGATGTTACCAGATAAATGATACCTGTGTAGGTAAGGTACGATTTAAGATTGATAGTAACGTAAACAATAGGAAATATTAAACATTAATGAGGGTTTTAGAATTATGCCCTGCAATACTTAATTTTTTTGTCGACTGTACCTATTAAAATGTAAGTTTTTTGTTTATTTCATATATTTATTGTAATCATCATTAGGGAAACATAAATTATAAGTAGGTAGGTGATAATTGTTTTGACTACTGCAAGTTTTAAATGTACGTACATCTACGTTTAATTAATCGATTCCGTTTTCTAATTGCGTTAATCAAAACCAGCGCCCAAAGCATAGCATCCCGAATATCAAACACAAATTAGCTATTAACGACGTTTGGTTATTGCAGAGTTGGTTAAGTTTAACCAATAAATTACTATAAATTATTATGTGTTAAGAGTGCCAGTTGCAAGCACTGATCTGATAAGTAGAAATGTTGCAGGACAAGCCTTATTATATCAATAAATAATGTTTTGAAGATTACTTTTTAAGTAAATCAGCAGAGGAAGTAATTAAAGTTAACGTCTCGTTTACAACTACATCTAACTACGTTTAGTTTAATAGGTATACATATCTTATATTTTTGGTAATCGGAATATCATAAACCATTCGAACATAAAATTTAATCATTCTAACATTGTATATAATTAGAAATCATAATAATAATATTAAATAAGCATTTAACGATTACGGTTATTGACTCATATATGAATCTACCTACATACATTTTACAACTTTTCACAGACTAATAATCGATTATACGCAGAGCACTAAACGCAACATAAAATGCCGCGGATCCTATGTTGATAAAATTTTGCGGGTATCCGCGAATGAGACAGCAATTACCACATCTCATTTTAACGTAAATTTTATAGTTTATAAGCTCATGACTTCCGAAACAGGAATAATTAATTACTTTGGTCTAACGTTCGATGTCGAGCGCTTTCTCTTGAAGGAAGCGCTTCTGAATCTCACCATGCCTTACATAGTGCGCCCGCTTTACATATTAATCTCGGCCTAAACCAATTTACATATAGTGAAGCGGTCGGTAGCTACCGATATGTTACATTTCGATTAAACGAGATGACTCTAAATTCAAAACTCATGTAATAAAATGTATCGCGGAGTAAAATTTAGTATCATAAACATATCTACCATCAATTTCTCATTACTAGCTAGTGCCTCATGAGTAATGTGACCATACGTCACGCTTTGGGTGGGATTGTCCCGCTGTCGTCAGCGAGAACAAAAAAGTTTCGTTTTTCCAACCAAACTAAATTTATATATACCTTCTTACTTGTCTACATCAAATTCATTGCACTAAAGTCGCACGAAAGACAACAGCGCAGACGCGCCGCGCGGGGTTGGGACGCAGAGTCCTTCTAATATAGATTAAATTCTAATTGCAAATTGAAAAAGCGTTTTGTTCTTGTGTTGTTGACGTCATTTGTCTTTCTATAGAATATTAGTAGATTAAGTAGATTGACGAAGATTCATTGTCAAAAGTCGAAGCAGAAGTGTAAATGCGAAAACCTAACTTTTCATCAACCTCAATTTTCTAGCAATAACAACCCAATATCAAACCAAGCGGTAATTTTCTTATACATTTCAACTTGATCGTGTTACATTGTTTCTATCCCTTACGAGCAGACGCGCGATGACAAACGCTAGTCTATTCTTACACCGTGTCCTACGTGGGCGACTCAACGCGAACGCGATCGCGAAGCGATCCGGTGCGATTTCAGTGCGATGCGGTGCGATGCGGTGCGATGCGGCGGCTCTGTCCTACGTGCACGCGAATCGTCCCTTCACCGCCACTGACATCCGCCGCGCCGCTGAAGTCCGCGTAACGCCGTGTCCTACGTGGGCGACTCAACGCGAACGTGAAGCGACGCGGCGCGATGCGAAAACAACAAACAGTTGAAATGTGTGGAAGTGTCCTACGTTACAAAACGCACGTAGAGTGCGTTGCGGCGCGGCGCGATTTGACGCGAACGCGATCAGTTGGTTTGATATTTTCGCGCGAACTTCAGCGGCGCGGCGGATGTCAGTGGCGGTGAAGGGACGATTCGCGTGCACGTAGGACAGAGCCGCCGCATCGCACCGCATCGCACTGAAATCGCACCGGATCGCTTCGCGATCGCGTTCGCGTTGAGTCGCCCACGTAGGACACGGTGTTACTCTGAGCGCTGAACTGATTTTGCTGTAGTAGTCTACTTTTTGTCGAGATTTTTTTTATTAATTTTATTTAATTAGTATTTATTTTTATATATTCAAAATTCAAAATAATTTATTGATATAGGTATCACTGATACACTTATGCACGTAATTTTTTGGCTTTTCGGAAAGGTGCTTTGTCATGGAGATGTCATATTTTTCATTTATATACAAAATTCCGTAGGCGACGCTTTGACACGAAAAAATGATCACATTACTCATAGGAGCTAAAGTATAAACTGACAATGTTGTCCAAATACTAATTATAAACCTAGAGAACATGAGTTCAATGTATTCTTTAAAGATGACGCTCTATGTGTAAATCTTTTCTGAGTGTGTAACTTTATTTTTTCGCACCAGCGTGGATAAAAAATTGAAAGTGACCATATAAACTAATATGATGTGATCACGTAAAAAATTCTTAGGATTCACACGAATACAATGTAGTGAAGAGATTTCTCTCACTTAAGAAACCCAGAGCTTGCCAGGCATACATACGTGTAAATACGTATGCCTTACATAGCGCACCGGGCGAAGGGCTTCGCATCTCGCGATAGACTAATTCAAAGTGACGTGACTGCTACATATCGATACTTATATTTAGTCATATTGTAGCAATGTAATGTTAATATAAAACTCATAATGTGATGTTATACACACGGATTGCTTATTGATAGGATACAGGAAACACTAAATAAATATTTTATACTCAAACTTGAGATATTTATTGCAATAATGAATCATGAATTGCCGATGATGTAAAAATCATAATTAATTTAACAGACCACAAATCTTAGATACTTATCTATTAACTGTATACTCGTGTGAAAATGTTAAGTACATCCATATTTATGATGTACCCTATCTAAATATACAATTTTTAAATATACAAACATTTTAAGCTATAATAACATTGATTCTCAGTACCGACTATCGATATATCACTACCATCTTCTCGGTAAACCAGTATTAAATTCCTAACACGTTAAGGCGAAGATGTCAGCTAATCCATTAATGGTGCAAAAGCCTTATCGAGTAGCGATCGCTTACTTTGTTGATAGCTATCAGACAAGCATACATTAAGAAATAATTAACCTTGGTTATGCTTTTACACAATAGCAATTTTTTTGTACTTTTGTACCTAACGAAACAAAAATATTTAAGACTCTGATTGTGTTTATGGGGTCAATTTCTAAGCGTTTACTTATATTGCTGAAATATCGTAAAATTGTGCTTATGATTATTATTGAAAAATTACGAAAATGAGTCAAAGAAAATGAATCAGGGTTTTTAGTGATTAAGTTCCTGTATCGTTCGTTTATAATAATTTGTTAGTGGTATCTAAAATACTATTTGTATAAATATTATGACTAGGTAACTTCGAATATATTGTCGTAGTATAAAGATGTATTTACGTTTTTATACTCGTACATACGAGTATATAGTAATTTAAAATTGTTATTGAAAAGTTGATCGATATTTATGAAGCAATTCATTGATATCGTATCGTAAAGTTATTACCATTAATATTTTTTTTATAATTGCCAATCTGAATTAAAACTCGATTGTTAACATTCAACATTTTCATAAAAAAGTAATCATGTCTCATTAACATTCGGCTTGATAAAAACTGCACTGTATTTTTATTCAATTAACATCGATTGAAGATGAATCGTTAGTATGCAAATTCACCGTTTCTCTAGTAATGCTTTAATTGTATTCGCGAAACTGAAATCGATTTCGGACAAATATTGGACCCCACGCAGGTACATCATTATATTGACTTGTACTCAAGGCCTCATTGAAGCTGATTTTTTCGTAGAATCTTATATTTTTTGCTCATAATGGGAAATTGAGAGGTTGTGAAACAAGTAACTTGTTAGTGATCTGATGTAATTATTTAATACTTAAATATGATTTATTTTTTATCGATAACTTAATTCAACATTAAACTTGGTGTGTTTTTAAAGAAATAAATTATCATTTGCTTCTTGAGGAAGCACATTAAGGGCTTTGTGTTTTTGTCTACCATACCACTTATGGTAAGTTTGGTTTACTAATTTACTATTACCTCACATTGATGGTTTCTGATGATTATTAATGAAACATCGCATTATTTAGTAGACTGTTATTAATTTATAAAGTAGATTTTACAAAAATTTAATGCATCTACACAGAATGCTAATGAGTACCACATGCTGTGCACCTCATTCCACGTTACAATGTTACACGCGTAAACGTAATTGAAGTTTTCCAAATCGGTCGGCGCTAATGTTAATCTTTGCTTTTCATTAGTCGTAAAGCATTCAATGGTTAATAAATTTAAATCAATAATCGATAAATGTGAGTGATGGTCGCGGAACGATTTGTCGACATAATTCGATTTCACGGGCCAGTATCGTTAATTGCGGACGAGAATCGCGACGAGCAAAGCTTCCAACTGGTTAGCGGAGAAACTGGCCAGGTGACAGCAACCATTCGGAGCGAGTTCTCTATGAAATATGGTTTAATTATTATTAAGTGAAAGATATTTTTTAAGAGACGATTTTTAGGTGTCGATATTTCGATCTTGTGCAACGTGAATGATTCCATGATTGCTAAGTGTCTGTTACATTTATCGTTGTAACGTATACAGTGACATCATTCGTACCTAGTCTTAAAATAAAAAGATAATGTAAGGAAATAACAGTAAATATGAAGAAAATGCACGATCGGACGTCACTTGAAAAAAGATAAATAGAGCAAATTTTAAGAGTAACTTAAATCCTAAACGGTAGTAAGTGTTAATTTCGTTTTATTTAGTTAATATTTGCTTAAATAGTTACATCGTACAAGTGTTTAGGTACGTTAAGTGATTTTACGTTGCAATGAAAATTGATGAAGTAACTTAATCTATACTAATATTATAAAGAGGAAAGATTTGATTGTTTGTTTGCATTGAATAGGCTCCGAAACTACCGAACCGATTTGAAAAATTCTTTCACCGTTGGGAAGCTACAATATCCCCGGGTGACATAGGCTATACTATTTTTTACTATTTTTCCCAAAGCGAAGCGAGGGCGATTCCTAGTTTATAATAAATAGCATTAACAAAACGTAAAGTAGCAAAAACTTAGTGTGTCAGTATGTCATTTAATATAATTGATATCGAAAAGAAAGATTCGATAAACTGTAATTGATTACAATGAGGTTCTAGATGTTATCCGAAAAGAGATTTTTGCTACTACTACGAGCTCCGCACAAAAAGTTTCACAGAATATTTTTTGTATTATAACTTTTTAATTACGTAAGAGGATAATGTAAAAAGGTGTGATAGAAAAAATCTTCTAGGTCAGTTCTTTATTAAATATGTTTCATATTAAATTTTGACCTAACTAAGCGGAACTAATGGGAAAGGAGTTTGCCAAAATCCCATACACCTCTGCGCTAAGAACGTAACATACGTTATATTAATGATTTTTAAGTTATTTAATATAATACACAAATGTATTGTATAATACATCAATGTATTATATTTCATTAACTCAAAATATAAGTTTTCAAAAATTCTACGGGGTTAATGAGAAATAATAGTAGCGATGGTTAAATATGGTTACTGCTGAGTACCTATCTCTTTTCATTCATCATTCGTTGAGGAAATTTGGTTCCAAAGAGGTGAATAGTCGTTCGCAAGAGCAGAAATTGTTGACGATCCGTAAAAAAAAGCCAAATTCGTAAGAAAAACACCAAGAAATAAATCACATCCGTAAGCGAATGACACTGACAGTATGAAAACAAATGACCGTTTGTGATTGACAGTTTCATTTTGACATAATTATAAGTAGCTTCACTGTTGTTCCAATGTTGTTCAAGTAAATCGAACATGAATGATTCGAATAAAATTGGAGTTGATAAATATCTCGTTAATATTTTTATGATTGTAATTATCTACCTATTCCTGTTATTTGATAATTCCTCGTTTGTTTATCATAACAATTATAATTTAAGAACGTGATGACTGACGGTAAAATATTTAGATTTTTCACTGAATATCCTTTTTCATAAAATCGATAGTTTTGTAATTGATCGTTGAAGTTGTTCATTCGAATAAACTAATTTTTAACTTTTAAATCACATTCCAATTGTAACTTTATATTATTCTTTGTTATATTTAATCAGGAAAAAATCTAGTTTTTTTTTGGAAGTATTATGGTTTTTGTAACATGAACAATGAAGCAGGCCCAATTTTAGCGATCTCCATACACAGAATGTAGTTTTAACATAGCACCTAAAATAATTGTAAGTGCTCTAAAACAGTTGCATCATAAAATTGTTGTAGGATTGAAGTATGAAATTCACTATTTGTACATTATCTCTTAGGAATTGAAACAAATCGATACTTCAATATTGCATTTGCGGCGTATCAATCAGATAGATATAACCGAGGATATCCTGTTATTAAATGTATCTTTTCTAATAATAAAGTACGGTATGACCAAAGGTTGTCGACGGCTAAGATTTCTCCGTCGCACGTCGTCAGAATTTAGACACGTAGCACCTTGGACACTTGTTCTTGTTAGCGATTGGCGGATGTGCGTGCTCGAGTTTTCACCCGTATACACTTATTAAGTACACTAATAATAACTTTATCATTGCCATTAATTAGAGAACAATTTCCTGTTTCGTACGAGCGTATAAATTGTTTTATTATCAACTCTGACTTTCCAAATTAGTTTCGCACTTATTATTGTTGAGTTTTTTATTTGTGGTTGGGTTTGAAAGTTGGTTGGCTTGTCAATTGTTTCATGAGTTAATTTAAGGATGTACGTTTGACTAGTTTGAAGAAAAGTTGATTCTCTATAGAATTTGTGGTCTAGTGGATGTGAATTTATGGCGAAAGAATTTTATTCTTCGTGTCGTTTCTATTATTGAAGACTCGCGTGACTTGTAGGCTAAGGGTCCCGAGTTTAATTTTATTATTCTCGGATAGAGCAGAGATTAATTCTGTAGCATTTTTTGTATGTATTTTTAAGGGTCATTTGTAATGTATGAATTGATGAAAGACAGGCTGTCTTTATGGGTTTATACATATTTTACAGTATAGTCACGACACGACCTATATAGCAGTGATAGCAGTGATAGCCTAGCGGTTAGAACGTTGGTCTCCCGAACGAAGGGACCCGAGTTCAAATCCTGGCACGCACCTCTAATTTTCAAATATTATGTGCGTATTAGAAGTTAATTATCACTTGCTTCAGTGAAGGAAAACATCGTGAGGAAACCTGCACACCTGAGAGTTCTCCATAAAGTTCTCAAAGGTGTGTGAAGTCTACCAATCCATACTTAGCCAGTGTGGTAGTCTATGGCCTATACCCGTCACATTGTGAGACCCCAAGCCCAGCAGTGCGACAATTTTATTATGGGTTGGTAATATATTTCTGTTAACACAAATGTCTACCTTGATCGGGAAACGGGCCCAGGAACCTTCGTTTGCAGGGGTCACTAACAACGGCTACAGTCTTATCTTTACCAATCTAAATAATACATAATCGTAATACCAACTCAAGTAAAGGGTAAGCCTTACCGTTTTCTGATTAGGTATCATGTACCTACATCGTTAACCATAAATCACAGAACTTAACACAATCAAACAACGGTGATGGGACCTGTTTAAATGCTAATCATTTGTCTGCTTTACGATCACTGATTTATACCTCCAAGTTAAAGAGGAGTTGGTAAGTTAAATCACTATAAAAGTAAACTCGCGAATAATTATCTTGTAATTAATCGTTGTGGTTTATGCCTATTGTAAATTACCTGCATCATTACGGAGGCCAAGTTACATCCTCTTTTCAGACGCCATAATTTAAACTATAAGGTGTGTAACACACTAATACTTTGATTTGCATTAGCTAATAGACATGGTTTGCCATTTCTCTCACCGCTTATACCTAAACAAATGTAACAAAGCTAACAAATGTAACAAAGCTAGCAAATGTATCATATGTCTTCAAAGAATACTTAAGTATTTCGGACATATCGCAAAAACCCAGTGACAACTTGGAGAAGCTCATGATAACCGGAAAGATGGATGGCAAGAGACCAAGGGGTCGGAGCCCGAAAAGATGGACAGATCAGGTGTCCAAGCAACTGGATATCAGACTGAGTGAAGCTATACACTGTGCCTCAGACCGCGGAAAATGGCGGCTGCTAGTCTACGAAACATCCAAATGAGATCGGAACATCACGATGCTCAGCAGTGAGCGTACGACTGAAGGAGGAGGAGGTAAGGCAAATAGGAGTTGCTTCAGGGGTACAGGCTAAATACCCGATAACTTAGATACCCGAAGCAAAGCGACAAGTTTCATTATATTATTGCTACCGCAGTCGGTGTGCTACAGGCGTAAACGTTACTTGGTACGTTTCTAATTAATCAGATTCTACAGAACCATCAAAGTAAAAGGTACAGTCATTCATTGTAAATATTTTTATGATATATAGTATAATAGCTGGCTTGATAACGAGCATAATTTAAATATGATCCAATTAATCAATCAGTTTTAAAGTTATATATTAATGTTCATAGCTCAATAATGTCGTATCTTTATTTTATATCGGATTCTATAGAATGCTAATGAAGCCATTAGGTGGAGTAAAAACTCCGGTAGGTTGGGTTGCCTTTAAATTGTTTTATGGGAAACAAGAAAAGGGCACTTATTCTGTCTGTAAAGGTTTCTATCATACATATTGGTGTTAATACGAGCACAAATTAGCTGTCAGCTTCTAGACTGTTCTGATCTACTTTCTTGCATCTGCACGTAAAAGGTTTTCAATCAAACTACACTTGGTCGAAAGGTGCATTTAAATACATTAGTTTAACGAGATATTAGTTACAGGTATCTTGAACGCACACTACAAAACTACTTCTTCTGTGTATTTTGTGGGTGGAACTCCTTTTTACGGAAAAAAATAGATTTTTGTCATACAAAATAATTAGGTATAATAGTTAATAGTTATACTAGTTCAGGATTCAAGTTGCTTTGACCAACTTAGATTTTTATAAGGAGAGCGTCGGGGCTACGCTACAATGAGGGCAACATTTCTATTTTTTAATGCAACGGAGTACACGATTTGTATTTTACAATACCGATATTTCGATCCAGTTACATGAATTATTATCACGATGAGGTATTATAAAATTTAAATCGTGAGTACTTTAAATGTTTAAAGTTTTAAATAAATATTTATATTTTTTATTTTTGGGAATAATGTGATATTAATTATTTTATGATAATCAATCTCTATGGATCCATATGATCCAGCTGGCGTAGAGTGCTGTCAGGCTGTCATGTCTTCATGATTTCAACATGGTACCTATTTTGTTGTACCTGGCAACATTCCAGGTGATGTTAGGATTTGTATTGCTTATGAAGGTAATCACTTAATTTCGTCACGTGGTTTGTTTGCTAATTTAGCATAAAGAGTAAGAGAATACCTACTTAGTGAATTAAAGTAGGGCTACTTAATCCGTTTTCCGCAATTATTCCTTCTCGACGGAGACTGGTTTTTAAAGGTAATCGCTGCGGGTAACCAACCAAATGTCTTTATAAAAATTATTCATTCGGTTTGTAAATTAAAATCGTCCCAAAACAGATCCGCGTCTTGTTCCTACATATTTCGCAGACTTGTTTCTTTCTGGGAACAAATCAATTAAGGGGCGGTGACCACCCATTGTATTTGAATCAGATGTCTCGTTAAAGCGACACGGAAAACGGGTCCGTGTCAAATTTACGTTGGCCATTAACTTCTTCGTTCGGACTCAATGTTCGCGAGAAGGCATTTTAACGAAATTTTAATTTGAACTAAAACGTTCACATTGTTACCGAAAAGTCCCCAACTGGTAATTATCCAGCAAATGAGATACTTTTCACTGATTACGTTTGTCATTCGGCCTCTAATTAATTGCACATATAATTCTTAATGCAGTTAATATATTAAACGATATTAATCGAAGGGGTAACGTGATTTAAAAGGGCAAATATAGCTACATAATGCGTCGCAATTAAAAGTAGTTGAACGTGGAGGAGAAATTTGCGCGAATCATCGTGGACTGGTCCTATCAATTTAGTTAGACATGCATCCGGTGACAAGCGTACAGACAAGCGGACGCGTTTGAAAACTAATAATATGTAGTAATATTTGAACTGAGAAATAGCCATTACATTTGCGCAAGAGTTGTCGCCTCGCTTCTTACGTCCGTGTAAGGTAATATATACGACTGAGTGCTAATGTGTATTTATCGTGTAATGTGTACATAATAAAGTTTAGCCTGCATGCGTGGAATAACGTTACGGTAAGAATTATAAGATTTACAGTACTTGTACCTAATTGGAGAAATTATAGCCAAGAAATAGACTCAACTGCGCGTTTGCAGTACGTACCTATATCTATATCGAAAATTGATTCGTATATTCAAATTCATCGTATGTACATATCAACATACGTATGTATGTATGTACATACTAGAATTTCAAGAATACGTAAAAGCAACCACGCATGTTCTGCATTTCTAAAGCTTTGCAATATTGGCATTATTTCACCCAGCAGCAAAATAGTGATGACCCCTATTAATAAAAGAAACCTTTAAAACGTTGGTGAATAATCACTTCGATTTATCTCTCCTTCATTATTTAGCGGACATTCATATTGAGAGCTCATTTTATTAAAGAACATTAATAAGTTCTTAATGTAACGTGGGTATGAATATTTGAGAAAAATACAAATTTCCAAACACCATCCTACATTATTATATCCATCCTACATTATTATAGCAGATTTTTTACATGATACCTAACAGATATAACAATACTGATATTATACCTACTTGTATTTAATAAAGGTCATTTAAAAATGTACCTTTTATTTATATTTACATTTTATTCGTTCACGTTAAAAAGCTTTGTCAAAATGGCGCTATAAAATATTATTGCACGCGAATGTCTTACCAACGGATTCTACGTAGCATTTGCGCCCACGCGTAGTAATTTTTTTACTCAAAATGATATCAAATGAGGTTGCTATCGTTAAAGAGAACACTTTTTAAAGGTTAACGGATCAGACGAATGTCTTTATTAAAATCACTGAGCTTGACATCCTTTAATATTATTGCGTTTTCAATGTCACATAATTTTTAAGCATACAACAAAGTTGACTCCATAAAAACACTGTAAAATACAAAGAAAACAATTGTTTTTGAGGTAAACACTAGAAACTCGCCCGGGCTTCGTTTAGGGAAATCTAGGTTTTACTAACATTAATTAGGTTACTCCTATCTATATACGTTGTTTATAATATGTTTTAAGATTTACTTGCACTTTCTGATAGACAAAAATAATGTTCCTAATTTTGCACAGTAAATCCACGAACTAGGAGTAGGTATATTAAGTATAATAATAAAATACTACGTTACTAATTGAATTAAATTATCTTTTAACATTCTTATACTTAACGATATTTGCATAGATTACATCGCGTGAAACTATTCGAGAAATGTGATCGTAGTTACATGTAATCGTAGTGGTTATATAGGGTCTTTGGTTATTGGTCACGATTCCGTGAAGGGGTAGTAGGATACATCATGTACTACATAAAATCCCAATAGTCTTATCTGAAAGTCTACCGTTTCAGAGATATGTTCATTTTTAATGATTTCTCAAAAAGTAGATAGATCGCTTCAGAAGTGAATAAAAAATAAATTGTAGCCCGGATTCAAATTTTTTTATTATCCAGAGTGTTATGACACCCTAACCAGTATACAGTTTGGTTCCAAATGTAAATATTGTAGAACAGAGAAGCACATCACATCAGAATCAGGCTCTCCGACAAGATTTAACGTTCCTTTATGACGCATAATGAATACGTTGCCGCGTTAATTTAATTTTCATTCATTAACGAGCGTCGTATCATTTTGACACATCAACAATATCTTTTGTCATTAACACGCAACGAAGGCGTGATTAAGAAATAAATTTTAAGTATTATACTGCAGCTTTCACAGCAGGACGTCGTACGTAGCTGGCCTGGCAGGTGTTGTTCTTTGACAATAAACCGATAAACGAACTTCAGTAGAATGTAATTGTATAAGACATTTCGAATCTTAATAGCACATTGAATTAGTTACAAAATTTACTATTTACCAACGATGTTTTAAACCAAAATGGATGACCGAATACGGAGTGCGCCGGAAACAGCGGCTATTCTCTATTTAGCAAAACTATAAATCATTAGAGCGTAAGTAGGTATTAAGTCGTAAAGTCCTGTTATTAGTTTAAATTAGTTAGTACCGCCATTAGTAATTCTGGTTTGTTATCACGCAAAATAAGATAGATAATATCGTAAAAGTGTCTTTAGTAGTTGAATAAATAAAATAATCGTTCCTTGGCAATCGGGTAAAATAAACTCTTATTTATTGTGTTTAGTTATTTGCTTATTTATTCTTTTGAAACATATTAAAGCAGGGGTTACAAGGGCAAAATTAATACCTAGTGGCATTTTCTGCCAGTTGACCCTGGGTAATAGTGAAAATGTGAGGTAGGCAAAGAAAAGATTAAAAAATTAGAAAAAAAACGGGAAGAAATAGTACAATAAACAACATAATGAAATAATAATGTTGAGAATAGTATTTAAATATTTAATTACAAGAATAATATATACAATACACATAATTATGAGTGTGAAGCGTTATTTATTTATTTAATTTATTTTAATATCAAGTTATTAGATATACAGGGTGAATTTTCCAAGTGTGCGTTGCTAAACCACAAAAATTTTATATGGTATGTCAAGAAAATTAAAAAAGATAAGGACATTTATTTTTACAAGTCTTTTCTGTCCACTTGTGTCTTAAAAGACTAGGTAAAAAAATTGCTGTACATTATAATCTGAAATTTTTTGTCAAAACATGTTAACATTAATATTGCATAAAAAATAATTGCACTAGGTAAGTAGTAAAAGTTATTTGTGAGTGTCGCACAAACAAAGAGAAAAGATTATAAAGCGTTTTCCGTGAAGATTACATGACAAGAGTATAAAAATATATAATAAATATTACGATTTACCTTTCTCTGTAACCTTTGCGTTGGAGTTAAAATTAATAGACACTTACCTACTGGAATATCGTCAATTGACCTCGCATAAATATGGGGTGATATATGTATCTAAATTGTATCATATTTGTACGATAAATATATCAAGGCCTGGCAGGTTCGGCCCTATTACTTCGTGCAATTTGTACCAGCGAACATGTAACTAATCACTTACTTTATCACCGCTACATGTTTTCGATACAGCAACATTGCAAATTTAAAAGCCCTGTCCTTTAAATATACTATAAGATACCTTATATATTTCGCAGCTCTCACAAGTAGTTGGGAATTTTTGTATTTAATGAATTTAATCTAATCAGTAATCTGATCGTGACACAATATCCAGATTCTTAATAATAAGGTTATTTGCAAATCAATATTTTATCATAATAATATTTTCATCGGAAATTATATTGAGTCTAGTTAATCATTGGTGCATCCAATAAAGTTCTCCTTAAAGTCTTATTCAGGTAATATTTTTGTTAAGCTATTTGTTATAGTCAAGTTATAAAATTATATTTTTATAAACTGAAATAGCAACTTACTTTTATGTCAGTTGACTTATGGAAAACTAAAGGAAGTTATATTAAACCTATACAAACCACATTACTACTCGTATTGGGCAATTGAAAACCCTTTAAAACTGTGATAGATTTATTATTATAAATAAACCAAACATAGTGATGTGAACGTAATCATCTTAATAATTGCAACTCGGTATGTGTTATGATAACAAATGCTAATTACACATGTGCATTTATCGAATGACTCGCGTACAGCGCGTACATAATTTATGAAGCGGTCGCGCGCTGGTATCTTATGAAGATCTCAGCATTGACTGATCACTGGAAATTACTTGCAATCTGGGGCAAGGTTCTGTACTTCGAAAATTATGATTGTTAAATTTCAACTTTATTACCTTATGTTACTTTACGAATACTGCTGATCACGAATTCTTTCGGTATTTGAACTTATTTGTATATCATTTGTCCCAATTATTGTCTCCGAAAGCCATTTTCATAAATAAAATTATACATTAGTCCAATTAGCTGTAAATTAGTAATTATTGTAACGTAACCACTTATGTGATGTTATTACCTATAAAAGAAAACCTTTGAAATCAAAAATAGACTTGGTATAAATAGCATAATGTGTATCAGTGGTGATCGCGTATTAATTAGTAACGTCTATAATCTGTATCCGTTTGGATTAAGCTAATAGGCTAATAGCTTGAGCTAATAGGCTTTGAGTTTCATTTTACTATTTAACGCAAATGATTATTATGAAGCAGTGCCTGGATTTTGTCATGACTGAGGAGACCTGGAGCCTTCATCAGCTATCGCCATGTTACGGGACATCAAACTGATATAACGTTAGAAATAATCTCAATTTCGTTCAAACACATTTGAAAGCTTCCGCATATAACGATGTGGAAACAATAGGTAATACTGTTCGAACGGCGGACAATAAAGATGTGGAAAGCCTTCGATAGTGTACTTCCTGCAGAGTAAAACGTTACACAGACGTGGTGGATGCGAGTGGGCCATAACATGACATTGATATGGATCCGTGTTGCTGCCTTGTTGCATTGCGGACGGATAAGCGATACGCGAAACATATGTTGATTTTCATGTTGGTTTGTGTAATGCACTTTATGTTTATGTGTGTTTGTTTTCTTTGATTATTTATAAGTATACTCCGTTTTTTACGATGAGTTCTGTTTAGAACACAAACTGTCTTTTTATCGTTATTTGTAATTTAAATATAAGGCAAACCAATGGTGTTTAAATAAATATAGATACGTTATGCCCTTACAAATCAACCGAAAAATCTGTTCCGATGTCCGCAAGGCACGCTTTATTGCTTTATCGCACGTCTTTATCGCTCTCGCGTCAAAACTACATCGTTATCTCTTTCTTCACCTGAATAAGAGTTCCCAATTGGGAACTTTTTGAGTCACACAACGCGCGCGCTTATGACATAATCTGCCTCTTTTTAATATATAATATCATTGAGGCAAATACAAAATGATAATAATTTATAGATGAATAAACATTTTAATACCAAAACTAATTTCTATTTACCATTAATTTTTTTTAATTATTAACGTGATAACGTTTATAAAGACGATGAGCCTGGGAGGCATTCACGAAAACCGAGTAACGTCACGGAAGCGCGCGCAGCATTAGAGAGAGAGGCACGCTAGACCGGCCGTCTCTCTCCCACTCAAGCGTAATCGGTCCGCTTGGAAGAAAATCTACAATAGCGTCATCTCTGTTTATAGGTATGAACTACTTGAAAGAACTTTACACAGTACATCGACTCGGACTTTAGTTGTAGTCAAGAAAATCACAGATGTCGCGCAGCTCCTGATATTTAAAACGATTTAAACCAAATTTTCAACTCAAATATGTTTAAAATCGTATAGTTAGTATGAAATTTAATATTATAATCTAGCTAGATACGCGGGTTGCGGTGGCGCGTCAAGCCATGTTCAAGCTGACACAACTGGCGAGTAGCACCGCGGCTCCGTGCGTAGGGCTTCCATTACGTTCTTACATTACATTATTTATATCATAAATTATTCTTCTACGAAATAGACGTTATCACGTAAAACCATTGTCCGTAAACCGACTTTACAGACAACCATTTTTTTTCAATTAATAATTCCATAAAAAGTTGTGCTAATTTGTTTACCAAATACCTAAGTCACGTCTAGAAAAATGGAGTAGGTATATGATTATTTTCTTGTATAATATAAAGATTTATTTACACGCTTGAATAGTATCTGACATAATTGCGAATTAATGCGCATTTTTTATCTTGATGTTTTGTTTTTTAATCTTTAATTTTATCCAACTTATCGACACGATGTTGCTTTCAAACAAGTACTTTGTATGCCGCAAATTATCGCGTTTCGACCGCTCCGCATCGCAGAAGTCGCAAACAGTTTAATCGCACCATAAACTTTCGAGACTCAACTGGTTGAAGGAAAGTGAGTTTAAAAAAGTAAATCGCGCGTAAAGTGGGCGTTTTACAGACGTACCGTGGAATTATTTTGGAGGTTTACTGTATGTCGTGTTGAAATGCTCTCTTTGACTTGCGCAACTGAGCCGGCTGACGCCTGACAGATCACATCTTGTAAGTTTATAGTTCGGTAGTAATGGAATATGAAATAATTGCGACACATATTACACTTACAGCTATGTGGTCGATTTAACGAAGGACAAGATCGGTTTTTGTAGGTCTTCGGTATTTGAGGTCTTTCAACTTTAATGTCAGTTACGAGGTTTTGACGGTGTATTACGGTATTTGATAATCCATTTTTTAAAGGAATAATTTTATTTTATAAGATAGGATAGAATAGATGTTAAAATTTATTATAGTTATAAATTATTATATTATTTTATAAATTAAGTATTGCCTTACTATCAGGCTTAAAAAGTTTGCAGTAATGTATCACAGTCAAAAAGGACAGGAACAGCATATTAAAAAATTTATCCCACTACCTGATACAAATGAATATTTAAAATGAATATGAACTACAAACACTTAAACCACAGACGTATGTTTAAACTAATATTCTCATTGAGTTTCTGAACGAGAAACCTGAAATAATTAATGAAATGAAATCAGACAGTTACAAGTAAACCGTCATTATATCGTTGTGTAATATGAACAGTCATTGTAGGTTCAGACACAACAAGACACAAGACACAAGTAGAATGAGCCCTGTAAATGGAGATAGCCGTGGGCACACAGCGCTTCCGCCGATAGTCACTGACTAGGTAATGTGTAACAACTGACTCGACCACGGAAATCGCTTGATGGTGCGTTCAGATGAATAGCGACGATTGAGACCCGTTTACGTACCTGGAACAAGGAAAGCGATATTTATTAATCTATACTATACAATACAATATACTAAAAATCTTTACAGGAGAGTTAAAAGTTGAATTTTTGGAAAAGTTGTTGTATAAGTCACATTATAGATGATAAAATAAGGATCTCAAAACAGTAAGAATAACGTCGTTAGGAGGATTACTACTTTAAACTGCTCTCCTGTAAAGTTGGCTCAATGTCGCTTAGTCAAATTTTCCTTTCAAGCATCGAAATGGTTTTTATTGCTTATCAAATCTACTATAATACTTAACGATTTTTACTATACTATATCAAATCTGTATCCAATCTACTAGTTTAATAAAGCTGAATTTCGTCATAGCCCCACAATTGAATTCAGTGTGTCGATAAAACAAAAAGACCCAGACCAAGAACAGAAATTTAAACTCATTTTTAAAATTTTCGCCTCGGTGGGAATCGAACCTAAGACCCTTGGCACGGCGCTACATTACGTCACACGGGTCGTCATAATACGGCATAAAGACTAAGACAAAGACGAAATGCACTCAGAAGTATCTTGGATCAGTGTGGTTATACATAGTAAATATATTTACAACTAGAGCAGAGCATTTGGTACGTAAAGTGAAAGTATGAAAGTAAATACGAGGATCAACGATGCATTTTGCACTGTCCATTGGCCATTTGCTTGGCTCAATTGCTTCTTTCTTATTTTATGTTAGATATTACGCTACTTTATTGGGTAAAACTATTTTTTATATGAAAATTTTATATTGTTTAATGAAGCTCAGGTTTTATTTAAGGTAACTTGAATAAGTTGAATTTTATCGTATCTAATTGCATTTTAAATGTTTAAAATTTACTTTTTACTTTTTTACTCATTATAAGATGATGCTATACGTTACTTGAAAAATCAAGCTTTTAATTTTATGTACACAAGTACAAAATGTAAAATGTAAAACTAGTATAAATTTAAAAATAAAAAATCCGCCTGCTATCAAAAGAACTGTCCTAATAAAGTATATTTTATTGAAAACATTATGATGCGCTGTTTAATTTAATACCCATATTGCATTATTTGATTCATTTTTATTTTTTGATACCTCAAACAATGTCAATTCAGTGTCAATTGTCACAACCCTCCTAGGTCTCCCCTAACAAAAATAATTAACTGTGCAGGCTAAATCACGAGTTGTGAGAAAACTTTATGAATTACTTATGTTTATACACCATTACTTGTACAACTATCATGTATAATGGCTATTAAATCGAACAAGGAAGATTACTGTGCCCAGTAAACATGTCATCAGCAGAAATTAATTGTAATTCGATAGGTTCTATTACCGCACGCTTGCCAGCGTTTACCATAAAGTAAACGAGGTAGTTCTCGCGTGCTCAACGCGGGATCTGCTCGGAACTTTGTTGGAAGTTATCATCGGTACTGTATGAATTTAGTGTGAATTTGCTACGGGCATTACCTATTCCTGATTGATTGTAAAATAACATGGGGGCAGTTGTAAGATATTCTAAGCCGCCCAATAAAGGTACCGCGATTTTTGTAAGAGGGTCAAAATGTCACAGTATATCATTATAAAACCTTCGGTACAATAAATTCCAGTGAAGTGCAGTTTTGGGACCACTTGGTTAGTAAGGCCTAACTATGTATGTAGCTGCAAGGAAATTGGGAGTGCTCAATAGAACTAAGCAGTACTTCACGCTAAGCACTGGTTGATGCTCCATAAGGCGCAAAATGGACTACATATGGAGTACTGCTCCCATTTTTGAGCTGGAGCCCAAGCTGGCCAAGTGGAAACGTTTGACCGAATGCAACGACGAGCCGTTCGTCTTTTCAACGATCCCAAGCTTACAAACGGATTACTATCGCTTGAGTTGAGGAGAGACGTAGGCTTCCTATGCGTATTCTACCGTACAACTGGGAATGTTCTGAAGAACTTTTGCGGTTGATTTCCGTCACTGCACATCACGGCGTACCACGTTCCGTCAACACCACCTGAATACCTGGCGTTCGTCCACAGTTCGCTTTTCTCGTAATTTTCTACCACACACGTATAAACTGTGGAACGAAGTTCTTGCATCGGTGTTCCCACTAAGCTATGATATGGGGTCCTTCAAGAAGCGGGTCTATTGTTTTTTTCGAGGCCGGCAACGCATTAGTGATGCCCACAGTGTTGCTAATGTCCATGGATAGTCACTTACCGTCAAGTGACCCCTCTGCTTGTTTGCCTCACAGGTTTGCCTGCTTAAGGCAAAATAAATAAATAAACATAATTCCATTGATGAAAGATGGACCTTATTTGGTAAACTACTA